>PVLC010013190.1:0-42290 GCA_004027655.1 Graphiurus murinus | reverse complement strand
ATGTAATTACACAATCATATCAAGGTCACTCACCAAAGTGAACCTGAGGGGGAGGGAAGGGGAGGGGATTGGGGTGGGAATTGGGGAAAGGGTCAAATGACAACTGTGTGCAAATATGTTGTTAACAATCCGTACTCAACAAAGATGTATGCTATATTGCACGAATTACTACAATAAAAAAATTAAAAAAAAAAAAAAGTGAAATCATAGTATGTATCTTCCTTGACCACGATAGACTAAAACTAGAAATCAACAAGAGGAACTTTAGAAATTGTACAAATAGATCGGTATTAAACAACTTGATCTTGAATATTCAAGGAGTTAATGAATAAATCAAAATGCAAATTAAAAAAAAAAACATGAAATTCATAGGGCTACATCTAACAAATGAAAACTACAAAACATTTGTAAGAGACAATAAAGAAAATCTAAATGGTTTGGAAGTTTCAGTATTGTAAAGATGCCAATTCTTCTCAAATTGATTTCTAGATTAAAATCAATACCGAGTAAAACCCTGGAAGCTTAAGATTATTTTTTGAGAAACTGAGAATCTGATTTAAATATATTTCTGGAAATGCAAAATATATGTAATAGCCAAAATAACATTTTTAAATGACAATAATAGCAGATTAATACAACCTAACTTCAAATATGTATTATATAGCTACTGTAATCACAGCAGAGTAATTGTCATTATCTTGGCCAAATATTTTAATGGAAAATAATAGAGATTTAGGTTTAATAGGTAAACACTTATAATCAACTTATTTTGATAAACATTCAGCTATATGACTGGTAGTTTTTTTTTTTTTGAACTTTTCCATTTGGCTTCTCTTTATAATACTATACTTGCACTGATATTCCTTATTTGATGAAATATTTTTATGTGTTTTATTTCATTAAATAGTTTCTTTTCATTCTGTGAATGTGTTTATCATGGCTATTTTAAAGGTTTATCTTCATAAAAACAACATCAGATCTCTCATGGGTAGTTTCTATTGGCTACTTTTTTTCCATATCTAGATCACATTTTGATTGCTTGATTTTATATATATAAGTATATATATATATAATTTCATATATATAAATAAATATATAATTTCATATATAAATAAATATATATATAATTTCATATATAAATATATATATAATTTCAATATATATATGAAATTGTTTGAAGCTGGGCATTTTAGACAATGCTTTATCAACTTTGATTATTGGTTCTGTCTCCCTCACTGAGAGGTTATCATTTTTTATTAGCTTGCTCATTTATTTAGTGATTAATTGATTTATCTCAGACACACACATACACAAACCACAATTTTCAGCATTAGATTTAGATCCCCAGGAAGGCACAATTTTAGATATGTCTATAGTCACACAGACACTCTGGGATGGCAGTAGCATTTGTAGAACACTTTCTGTTTCCTACATCCAGCCAATAAACTACATTAATTATCTGATGTTGCTATATTTTTTTTAACAATGCTCTTGGGTATGAATCCTCCACACACCAATACAATAAAAATCTGACTTCTTTGAAGAGATATTTTCTGACTTCCACATTTTATTTTTCTTGTTGTTTTTACTTTGATTCCAGGAGAGTTTCTCATCTCTTTTATTTCCTGGTTTTCTTCTTCAAACTCTCTTTTCTACAGTGTTATTTGTGGCTCTAATATCTTTCCAACTGCCTTTCAGTACCTCCTCCTCTGTTCTGTTACTTTTAACCTGTAGTTGTTTCATGTCAATGTCTAATGAGTTGGGATCCCTGCATAAGGGTCGCACAGAAATCAGGACATGGGGTGCAGAGCAATATTAGCAACTGCATGTTTATTGAAGGTCTTAGCTGAGTATTTATAGACAAATTACACACTCACTTCATAAAATCACAAGATATTCCATGCAAAACTGGAATAAATGAGATAATGTCTTAATCTATAAACCTTCTTGTCCTCTATTCAGAATAGTTTGTACCCAGATATTTTAGAAATCAAGAACAAGATTTACCAAACCAAGAGGCCACTTTTTATCTTGAGAACAAATTCTGACAGAACATCTTGTTGTTGAAAAGGAAGTATGCTTCCTCTTGTGCTTAGTATGCCAAGTTTCAGCAACATAGTGTCCACCTTATTTACTCTCAGATCCTGCACTCTAGGTTGGAACTGTTTTCCACAGTTTCACATGAAATTAGTGTTTTTAGGAAGATAATTGGGGTGTCTGGCCTGTTTTCCCCTTCAGGCATAAATCTCTGAGCTAGAATTCTAAAGCTAGGGATGGGGTCCTGGACAATCTTCTCTCTGAGTGACATTCTTGCTATGGAAACTGAGCAGAGAATTTCAAAGAGACCAGGACCTTAGACTCTTTTGGTTTGCCTCTCCTGGGATAAAACAAAATGACCTAGTGAGCTGAACAAGGGTGATCAGAACCCCAGGGTTCTCAACTTTTCACACACAGAGAAGAAACCTTGCTCCATAGGCTTTCTGACTCTTTGTTTACCTGTGCCCAGTACCTAATCTCAATTATAGATTCTAGGAAGTGGGACTAGAAACATGCATGTTATTGTCTAAGCTAGAAAGTCTTCCATCTGGGTACTGGGACTAGGGAGAACACCACTTCCTTGATTTTTGTAGTATAGGGTAGACTCACTGAGTTTAAAGGTTTAGACTCACTGAGATGGGACTGGGAAAAGAGCAAATGCTCTTGTTTCAAATACACTTTTGTCATTCTTACCAATTTTTGTAGATATTTACCTTCATGGCCATGTCTAGGTATTTTAAAATTATAACTTAAATCGTATGTCACTTAATATTTATACATTTCATATATAAATAAAAATGTATAGCACTTTCAGTTTTTAAAAAATTTTTCTTCAGTTTTTCTGGGGAGCAGATCAGCCACCACAGTTCCTTATATCCTTATACTATCCATCAGGAAGTTCATTCCCTCTACAATAATTTTAATGTTTATTTTTAGATGACTAAAGTGAAACAAAAACTAATAATTTGATTAGAGGCTAAAATAGCACTGTAATGAGTCAGTACTTCACATATAGTTCTGGTGTGAATGATGTAATTTTTAACTTAGATATGCTCTCCACTCTCGGTGCAAGTGAAAATATGTAGAAATATAAATAGAACATGAGAAAGTTTTTACCTGTGCCTATGTGCTCAAGTGTTGGTCCTATGCCCTCTTCAAGTAGCTGCAAGGTCTCTGGTCTGACTTCCAGGTCCTTGATCCACCTTGAGTTGACTCTTTTGCAGGGTGAGAAAGTGGGGTTTATTTCCATTTTCCTGCATATGGTTAATAAGTTTTGCCAACACCATTTGTTAAAGAGGCTATCTTTTTTCCAGTGTATACTTTTTGCTCCTTTGTCAAAAATCAGTTGACTGTAAGTCTGTGGGTCTGTTTCTGAGTCTTCTATTCTGCTTTGTTGGTCTATGTGTCTGTTTTTGTGCCAATACCATGCTGTTTTTATTACTGTGGCTTTGTAGTAGAGTTTAAAGTCAGGTATTGTGATGCCTCCTGCATGATTTTTATTGCTAAGAACTACTTTTGGCTATGCTGGGCTTTTTGTTTTTCCAGATGAATTTAAGGACTGATTTTTCTATGTCTGTGAGGAGCGTCCTTGGCAATTTCATTGGTATTGCAATGAATTTGTAGATCAGTTTTGGAAGGATGGCCATTTTGATGATATTTATTCTGCCTATACAAGAGCATGGTAGATCCCTCCATCTTCTAAGGTCTTCATCGATTTCCTTCTTCAGCTTTCTGTAATTTTCCTTATAAACCTAACCAAGGAGATTAATGATCTCCTTGGTTAGGTTTATCCCTAAGTATTTTATTTTTCGGGGTGCTATTGTGAGTGCAATTGCTGTCTGGATTTCTTTTTCGGTTGATTTATGGTTGGTATATAGAAAGGCTTCTGACTTTTTAAGATTGATTTTATATCTGGACACCTTACTGAATTTGTTGATAAGTTCTATGAGTTTTTTGGTTGAATTTGTTGGGTCTTCTAAGTATAGTATCATGTCATCTGCAAAAAGGGATAGTTTTAGTTCCTCTTTCCCTATTTTTACCCCTGTGATTTCCTTCTCTTGCCTTATTGCTCTGGCTAGAGTCTTGAGTACTATATTAAACAGGAGAGGTGATAAAGCACAAACAGCTCAAAGGAAGATCAATACATGGGATTGCATTAAACTGAAGAGCTTCTGCACAGCAAAGGAAACTATCAAGAACCTCAACAGAGAGCCTATGGAGTGGGAGAAAATTTTTGCCAGTTACACTTCAGATAGAGGTCTAATATCTAGGATATACAAAGAACTCAAGAAACTCACAGCTAAGAAAACAAATAACCCAATCAAAAAAATGGGCAAAGGATCTAAATAGACACTTCACAAAAGAAGAAATACAAATGGCCAATAAATGTATGAGGAAATGTTCCACATCATTGGCAATCAGGGAGATGCAAATCAAAACTACCCTGAGATTTCACCTAACTCTGGTCAGAATGGCAATCATAAAAAACACGAACAACAACACCTGCTGGCGAGGGTGTGGAGAAGTGGGAACCCTAATACATTGTTGGTGGGAGTGCAAACTTGTGCAACCACTGTGGAAAAAAGTATGGAGGATCCTCAGATGATTGGGAGTGAACTTACCATATGACCCAGCAATTCCACTGCTGGGTATATATACCCAAAAGAATGGAAACCAAACTATCAGACCAATGCATATGTATCTATGTTTATAGCGGCTCAATTCACAATAGCCAAACTATGGAAGCAGCCAAGATGTCCATCCACAGATGAATGGATTATAAAACTATGGGATATATACACAATGGAATTTTACTCAGCCATAAAGAAGAACAAAATCATGTTCTTTGCAGGGATATGGATGCAACTGGAAAACATTATGTTAAGTGAGATTAGCCAGTCACAAAGAATAAAGAAGCATATGTTCTCCCTAATATGCTCCCCAGATGAAAAAGTAGAGACCCTCGATAAACAAAGAAGTTGATTTAACTGAAGGGAATGGACGGGGGGGCGGTGGGGGGGGTGAGCACCCTAAGGCACATGATGTACTTACACAATTATATCAAGATCATTCACTGAACTGAACTTGAGAGGAAGGGAGGGCGAGGGAGCGGGGTGGGAATTGGGGAAAGGGTCAGATGAGAAATGTGTGTACATTTGTCTTTATCAATTTGTACCTAACAAAAATGTATAAATACAAAGCACAAATTATTACAATAAAAATAAATAAATAAATAAATAGAACATGATTCTGGGATTATAAATACAAATATGTAAATTTTAATCTATTTGTGAAAATTAAATATTCTGTATTGTTTTTGACAGAGAATGATGACTAAGGTAGGAGAAATCAAATTAAAAATATATTATCCTAAATGACAATAGATATGTAAAGCAGATGTAGAATGTGTAAATTTGATATATTTCTTTCTCAAGAATTATGACAACTTTTAATCTTGAATTATGACAACTTTTAATCTTGAACTTTAATTTTTTTTTTTTTTTTGCAGTACTGGGGATTGAACTCAGGGGTGTTCTACCTCCGAGCTATACCCCCAGCCCTATTTTTTTTAATTCTTTATTTTGAAACCAGGTCTCACCAAGTTGCAGAGTGCCTCACTAGTTAGCTGAGGCTGGCCGCGAACCCGAATCCTCTGGTCTCAGCCTCTCAAATGCTGGGATTACAAGTGTGCACCACCACGCCCGGCTTGAACTTTAATTTTTGAAGTGCAATTATGAAAATAAATTGTCTTAAGGTCATATTAAGATTTTGTGAAAAGTGTGTTTTTGTATAAACATGAAAGTTGATCTATTAAGTATGCAAAAGAGGCTCTGATGGGATCTTGAGTTCAAGCTACATTTGACTTGAAATATTAAGTTCTTCATTTGCTACATCAACCTCTCAGTAATATATAATTGCTATTCCAATGTAGGCTGAATTCTGGAAGAAATTATGAATTTAAAAATGAGGAGAGTCACTTTTCTCTTTAGCTTCAGAAAGGATAAATCACTCATATTTGAATAGCTGTGTCCATAGGCCAGACACTGTGCTAATAGTTTCATATATTAACTTGTTTAATAAATATAACCAACCCAATGATGTATGTTAGGCTTACCAACTCTTAATAGATACTATGATGTAGCCTTCCTAAGTTTATAGCTAGTGAATAATGGAATTCATAGTCTCTTGTACTGAATTATGACCTGTGACACACATATTTCTATAATTCTGGAAGATTTCATTGCCTATAATTGTGGATGACAGGTTGACTTTTCATGTCTCAACTTCCTATTTGGTGGTGAAACAAGTAGGAGAGAAGAGCTTCTCTTCTTTGATCAACTACAGTCTAAATATTCTTACATAATTTGTGAGTGAGGAAATATAGTATATTTTTAGACTCTGTTGTCATGAAAGGTGTTATTGTAGTTATGATTATGAATTTTATTGGTGTAGAAACAAGTGGATTTTTGTACTTTACCATTCAATTTGGCTACCTATAATGAAGAAAATAGTTTCTTTTCACAACTTACATCTTTTTAACACTACTCTAAGCCACAATCATCTTGCACTAGTATTCATTATTATAATAATCTTTCTTCTCTCTGCTCTTCCCTGCTCCTACCCTAGTACCTTTTTAGAATATATTCAATGTGTTTTCTCAGAAAAAATCCCAACAAGGTAGACATCATTCCTACTCAAAATTCTACAGTGATTTTGTATGTCACTTGGAATAAATTTTGTCTCCTTTTGTCTATTCTGCTTTTCTCCCATTATCTCCCCCTTGGTTGGCCTTCTTACCATTCCCTCATGATTACCAAGCTTAATCTCAATTTAAAGCATTTGTTTTTTCATTTGCCTGGGTTTCATGTCTCTCTAGTATCTACATATCTCATTCCCTCTCCCTCAGGTCAAAGCATCTCCTTGGTGATGCCTCCTCTAACCATCTCTATCTATTTTAATATGCTTCATGACTATGATTTCTATTACTCTTCCTGATGTATTTTTCTTTAGAAAGCATTAGTACCTAATATAATATATAGGTTGTGTATAAGGTATAATTTTGTTTTGTTCATAGATGGAGGCTCAATATAAAAACAAGGTCATATAGTAAAAGTTCAATAAATTATTTGCTGAGTGGGTAAATAAAGCATTATTATATTGGAACTATACCGACCTGACTTGATATTCTAAGGAAAATAATTGCAAAGTAACTTTAAAAAATTTTGTTTTATCTATTCAGGCCCAAAATAAGACCAAATATTTCACTCTTGCTTAACTTTGTCTTATAATTATTGAGATATTATACTGCTGCTGAAATTAATAAAGTCTACAAGAGCTCATCAGAACTATAAGACATGCTTTTTAGACACCTTAACTGTTCAATTTTACCCTTCGATCCTTGCTATATTTAGATATAAAATGTCCTCTAAAGAGCTTATTTATTAATATTTGGAGCTGATATAACTGAGTCATGAGAGCTGTGATCCCAGCAGTGAATAAATCTATTGAAATTGAGTAGTCTGAATGGTGGCCTGTGTCTGTAGGCTGGAGGAGGTGGTTTATTGGGGCTGCAAGCATACATACATATGCCTCCTCCCCTTTCTTTCTGTCTCTTGCTTCTGGTCTTCATGATGTGAGCACAGCCCATGTGCTCTTCCTCTCTCTACCTAATACAACCATGTCCTGAGATCTGTGATCCCTAGCCTCACATGAACTGAAACTGAAACTGTAAGAAAATATGTCTTCCTTCTTCTAAGTTACATGGCCAGATCTTTAGATTATGGCTATGAGAATGCTGATGTAAATAATATCTTCTTCTATAATTCTGCTTACTAAATTTGAAGACAGTCTAAATCGCAGAATCAGCCTTTTAAAAAAGTATTATTTCTTTTAGCCTTGTAGAAATCCCTTTAAGACAGTCCACTGAATGATATTCTAGTAATTATATTTTCATCCTGCATGTAGTGTTCCCAACATATTTCAGGCTTCCACCACCCAAAACAGACCACCCAAAGCATACCTCAGAACCATATCTCCAGCCCTGTTTATTTTGTAATTTAAAATAGAATCTCCCTAAATTGTCCAGGGTATTGCTAAATTGCTGAGGCTGGCCTTGAACCTGAAATCCTCTTATTCCAACCTACTATGTACTTGGATTACAATGATGAGCCACCATGTCATTCTGTTTCATAAGTTTGAATATGTCCTTCCTTCATTTGGGTATTCTCTACCTCTCATCTCCCATCTCACCTGCTGTGTCATTCTTCTCAAACTGTATTTTAGAAGAAAAGATGTTCATCCTATTCAACACCCTATCTTTAGCACCTAGTCCAGAGTCTGGAACATGGTATGTGAAAAATATTTGGTGAGTGACAATCTTCAATACTTCTTTCTAGCCTCAGGATGACTAAGGTATTGAAGTCCTTAATTTCTATGTTCTGCTCATCATGATTGCAGCAAATATCTGCGAGATATGTATTTATTTTCCTTCACTTCAGGATAAGTAAGTACTAGCTAAGTAGAAGAACAAATATTATAATCACTTGCAAATTCTGGAGTTGGCAAGTATAAATATATATTCCCTTATATCAGGACTTAAAACTATTTCAGGTTGTAACAGGACATTTATATTTATTATGAGACTGACTAGGAAAATTTGCAATAAGATGAGCAATTTTATATAAGAATATCAGCTTGTATTTGTGTGACTTTTCAATAAGTGACTGATTATATGCTGAACATAATAGATGGAAAGAAAATAGTGGAAAAATAAAAACCAGAATAAAATAGAGGGGTAAATAGAGAACACAATTAAAATTTAAAAAATAGAATACATGGAAATCTTAAGGTGAAAAATATATGAGGTTTGATAAAAAGTATCATCATAGATTCTCCAATTTATTGGCTTATTGCCTCATTTTCATAAAACAAACAAATAACAACAACAAAAACCACTCAGTTGCCCTGACCCTGGCACTGCCACTGACGACTTATTTTTATTCAACACCCCCCCAGTTGCATCAGAAGTGACTATTCCCCCCTTGGATCTTTCCACCCCTTGAGGGGGAAAGTATCACCAACTTTGGGAACCTATAATAGATGAATAGAGTTTGATATAATGGAAGCATGTATGGTAATGGCTCATTGGTGGAGAGATTTTAAGATTCCTGCCTGTATTTCTTTAAAAACAAAAAGTGAAGTAGAACTGATTCCGTTTACTTCCCCTCTCCCCAGTGGTACTTTTGAAAATACTTTTATTAGTCCATTGTAATTATACATAAAAGTGAGAGTCAAAATGCCACAAAAATACATGCAGCATCACTTGATGTGTTTCCTTCCATACACAATCCCACTCCCCTTTTTCCTTCCCTGTATATGTTAAAGAGATTGGTAGTGATGCCTTCATATATTAACATAACCTTATTTAAACTGTTTCCTTCCTTAATCCTCCTTTTCCATTTCCCCACCTCCCTATTCCTATCCCCTTCCCTATTCTACTGGTTTATCTCCTCATGTATCTGAATTTCCCCTTTTCCCCCTATGTTTGTTCTAGCTTCCATTTCTGAGACTGGCTGATAACACTTAGCATAATATTTTCTAGTTCCATCCATTCTCCTATAAATGACATACTTTTTTTCTTTTTTATGGCTGAGGAAAATTCCAGTAAAGTATTTATATATACAGCATTGTCTTTATCCACTCATTTGTTGATGAATACTTAGATTGGTCTCTCCTAGCTTGTTCAAGCAACTACAGTCACCTGCTGGATGAGCAAAGGCTGCCTAATAGTAGATGACTTTAATCTTGCTTCCTATATTTTTCTTAGCACCTGCACATTTCAAATATATTTAAAAGGCAGTCAGAAAAGACAGCCAGTGAATATACATTCTTCAGTTTCTCCTTGCATCAAGTTTGATAGAGTTTGATACAAATCCATCATCCATATCCGTTCTTCTGACCAAACCTAGAATCTATGAGAAGAAATACCCAAGGGCATGGAGACAGGAAGAATAGGAGGGCATCTTGCAGACAATTCCTCTCATTTCATTCTCTGGCAGTATTAGTTTATATCATTTTCATAAATATGCTTTCCTTCCTCTGAAAAACAATTGCATTATTTCACCATCTAACTCAAGTCTGGATGTAGATGAGGACTCTTATATGAGGTTCTATAAAGAGCTATTCTACTGTGGCTGCCCTTCACATTCTGGGTAGTTTAAAAAATAAGATTAATGAAAATAAAAGAAAATTTAAGGAAATGTAAGTCTGTATTAGTCATCAATAAAACCATAGAAAGACTTCTTTGAAAAAACATGTGTAGACTGTCCAAAATCTAGAATATTCACAATACCAAATTCTGCCAAGCATACAGAACAATTGAAGCTGTCCTTCATTTTGATGGAAACGCAAAATGGTGCACATACTTTGAAAGGCAGTTTACTGGTTTCTTACAAAACTGAACATGCTCTTATCATATAATCTAGTCATCTTTCTCCTTTCTATTTACCCAAAGTAGTTGAAAGTTTATGTGCACACAAAAACCTACACATGAGTATTTATAGCATCTTTATCCATATTTGTCATCACTTGGAAGCAATCAAGATGCTTTTCAGTAGTTGAACTACTACTAAACTCTAATATATCTGAACAATGGTTTCTTAAATAGTGCTAAAAAAAAAGACTTGTCATGCCATGAAAAGAAAAGGAAAATTTTTATTCATTCATTTTATTTTTTATTGGTGCCTTGTAATCATACATCTTTGTGAGGTACAAGCTGGTAGAGGCATACATGCACACATTACTCATTTACATCTTACTAAGTGAAAGAAGCCAATATGAAAAGTTTACATTCTGCATGATTCCAATTATATAACATTCTAGAAAGGACAAACCTATAAATGTAGTAAAAATGATTAGTGGTTTTCAGAGATGAGAGAGAGAGAGACAGAGAGAAAGACAGAGAGACAGAAAGAGACAGAGAGACAGAGAGAGAGAAAGGAAGAAGAAGAAGAAGAAGAAGGAGGAGGAGGAGGAGGAGACGACAGAGCATTTTTAGGGCAGAGAAACTATTCTGCATAACACCATAACAGTAGACATCATTGTCCAAATCCATGAAATATACAACCTCAAGAATTAAAAGAATACTATTTTAAATTGTATATCATGGACTTTGGATGATACTCATGATGTATCAATGTAGATTCATCAATTTTTACAAATAAATCATGGTAATAGGAATGTCTAAAAAGAAAAGATATTTTTGGAAAGAAAAATTTCTGACAAATCTGAAAAGAAGAACAGAGAGAAGGCACAACTCAAAAATGCCATTACTACTAAGAAGAGAACAAAGAATTAAAACATTATTTGTATAAGTTTTGAAATAAAATACCAAAATAGTTACTTTTATGAGAAAATATACAATTTGGTAGTGAATATAGGTATAATGTAATAAAATGAAGAAATTAAAAAGATAATATACTCTTTAGAAACGTATTTTATTTATATGTTTTTACTATTTTAGTAAATAAAGATTTATAAGGATATACTATCAATGAATGATAATTCACTGTGTAAAACTATATTAAAACATGGAGAGGTTACAAAATTAATTTATTTTAAAGTCAGTATAATTCCAATCAAAACCCTATAAAAATGAAGACAAAGTATAGACTAAATTAATTTATATACATGGGTTTAGTGTTCACAAACAAAATAAAATATCCTCAAATTCACTTCAGGGATTATTTAAAAGAATCCTGTATCCTGAATAATTAAGAGCTAACCTGAAAATGTAAGATTTGTCAACATTAGAAAGGCTTATCAATGTGAAAATGTAAATAGTTGGTGCATTGTAATCTCACATCATAATGTAGTTCAGAGTGATAGTGATACCCATACATACAACATTTGGTGAGTGTTCCTCCATTTCCCTCCCCATTCCCTCCCCTTCCCAATATACGATATTGAGATTGAAATTGGGATTCTCACATATTTACTTGCCACTGAGCTATATCCTCAGTTTATCAATGCAATCCACCACTTGTAAAACTAAAAAAATGAATATAATAAATTCCATGGATTTTTTTCAAGGAATTGATGAAACTCTTGTGCATTGACAGCAAATGCTCTAAGATACAAGAGTTATAAAAAAATTTACAATTTTGAGAAAAAAACTATCATAATTTTACATCAAACATTTTATTTTTCAAGATATTCTAATTTCAATTCAGGATAAAGAAAAATATGTCACCATTTTTACTAACATTGAAGATGAGTCAGGAGGCATTAACTGATGTATTGGAGATGAAGCAGAACTATGAATATAAATGTCTGAAAGACAGTTAACATTCTCATTTTCATATAATGTGCTTGTTTCTATAGAAAACAATGAAGTTGATTGATACTATATGATTTAAGACATTCCATTAGAATGACTAAAATAATACCAAACTAAGAAAATTAATAGTATTTCTATATAACAAGAGTAATCAACTGGAAAATGTAACAGAATAGAGATCCTGAAACAATTGAGAAAAAGGATAAAATGCCTAGGAGCTTACCTAATAAAAATGCATAAGACCTTTATCTGAAAAAGTATAAAATGATTGTGAAGTGGAAAAAAGTAGTACTAAATAAATAGAAACAAGCCAATATAATAGAAAATTCTGTATTTTGCTGATATCAATTAGATTAGAAGGTAACCTATAAGTCTATTTTGATCTTTATCATAATTCCAACACCCTTTTTTTAATTCAGTGAGGTTTAGCCTTGGATATTTCTTAATTCATAAACATATGAATGATTACATAAGCACAAGCCTGCTAAATTTTATTTTATTTACTATTTTATGTGGTAATGGTTATTGAAACTAGGGGTGTTCTACCTCTGAATTATACCCCCAGACCTTTTTTTGTAAACAGTGTCTCACTAAGTTGCAGAGAGCCTTGCTGAATTGCTGAGGCTGGCCATGAATATGTGCTCCTTCGGTCTCAATCTCCCAAGTATTGGGATTACAAGCATGTGCCACTATGCTAGGCTCACATAAATTCTAGAAAAAAGAAAATGCAAGAGTAAGAAGAGGAAGAGATATGACTTGGTTTTGTCCTTCATTCATTAAGATTTTTTATTTAAAAATAAATTTTAATAAAAAATACAATATCAGAATCAAAGGAATAATCAAGCTGTGTAACAAATGAAAAATCAAGAAATAAACATGAACAGATGAATGTTTAATACACAACGCATATAGCTCTTAAGTTGAGAGAAATGATAAAATGCCTAACAACTAAAACACTGAGAGTTCACAATCTATTTAGGAAAAGTTAAAAAGAGATCTCAACTTTAGCAGAAGATCAATACATGGGATTGCGTTAAACCGACAAGCTTCTGTGCAGCAAAGGAAACTATCAAGAACCTTAATAGAGAGCACACAGAATGAGAGAAAAATTTTTCTAGCCACTTCTCTGATAGAGGACTAATATCTAGAATACACAGAGAACTCAAGGAACTCAGAGCAAAGAAAACAAATAACCCAATTAAAAAATGGGCGAAGGATCTAAATAGACACTTCACAAAAGAAAAAATACAAATGACCAATAAATGTATGAGAAAATGTTTAACAACATTAGCAATCAGAGAGATGCAAATCAAAACTATCTTGAAATTTCACCTAATCTCAATTAGAATAGCAATCATGAAAAACACAAACAACAACAAATGCTGGTGAGGGTGTGGAGAACTAAGAAACCTAATACATTGTTGGTAAGATTGCAGGCTAGTGCAACCACTTTGGAAAACAGTATAGAGGATCTTCAGATAAATGGGAATGAACCTACCATATGATCCAGTAATACCACTTCTGGATGTCTACCCAAAAGAATGGAAACCAAACTAGGAGACTGATGCATATGAATCTATGTTTAAAGCCTCACAATTCACAATTTCCAAACTATGGAACCAGCTAAGATGTCCATCAACAGATGAATGGATTAGAAAACTATGGAATATGTACATAATGGAATTTTGCTCGGCCATAAAGAAGAACAATCATTTTCAGGGAAATGGATGGAACTGGAAAACATTATGTTAAGTGAGATTAGTCAGTCAAAAAAGTAAAAATTTTATGCTGTCCTTAATATGTGGAAGATAGGGGAAAGTGAGACATAAGAAGGACTCTAGATAAAGAAGAACCTTTAGATGAGCAAAGGTGACTTAACTAAAGATGATGGTGAGGGGGAGAAGGAAAAACCCTAATGTACAAGATGTACTTTAAGGAACATATGAAAGACAGTCAGTAAACAACTTGAGAAGGAGGATAGAGGAAGGAATGGGGTGGAAATTGTGGAAAGGTTAAATGAGAAATGGGTGCATGTATGCCTTTACCAGCTTGTACCTAACAAAGATGTATGATTACAATGCACCAATAAAAAAAGAAATTGACAATAACAGACTTTGTACTTGAGTACCACTTTGTTGTAGGCTTGCCAGATTTAGAGGTTGATTTCTGCCCATCTATTTATGATTATGTAGTTAGACATCACTGGTACTAATACCATAAGGCATATTAATCTCAAATTTTATGTAACAAAACACATACAGAAATATTCTTATATCTTTTATTAGGTTAAAATGCATTCTAGATGTTTATTTCACTGTGTCTTTAGGGATAACTGCATTATCTACTGGATACTCTAGAGGTCACTCTAAAAATTTAATATAATTGTGGAATGTATAAATTTCATATATGTATTCCATCTTATAAGAAGTCATGCTGTAGTAATTCTATTATCATTAAATGTTTTTTGTTAATTTTTATGTAACCATAATGTACAACATAAGCAAAGTTTTACACATATATTTTTAATATCACTCTGGTATATATGCAGAAACAGATAATATACAAACACCAGATGATATATCTTTACAAACATTTGCAAAATACCTTATTGATCTCCATTTCAAATGCTGTAATTAAACTGGAGAACAATGGGGTGTATAATATAATCTAAAACTTACATTCTAAGTTCAAGAATTTTGCTGCATGGGTATTTCCATGATCACAAAGGTGAAATGGAGGTCACCAGGCCGAGAAAGCAAGTTGCCATTCTAGAACCTAACTTTTACTCTAAACCTTATGCTGTGAAGTTATTCACGGAGCTAAAGAAAAAGACAGCAGTAAAGCACCTGGGGAGAAACAGCAGAAAAATATACATTAGGATATTTTTGCTTTATCCCACTGAGTATCGGAAAGGTACAGGGAATCAGCATGTTGTGTGTGTAACAACAGTGATACCACACCTGGATAAACAACCCATTTATCCTCCAGTGTTCTCTTAGGATGAGATTCTAAATGAAGAAAAATAGCAAAATAGAAGCATCAATGTGTTTAAATCTCCAAGGAGAGAGTCTGATATAGAAGCTGTTGTTGGAAAAGGGAGACATCTCATTGATCAAAGAGAAACACTGCTAAGTTTTATATAGTACTTTACTGGGTGTGGGGAATAAAAGTAAAGAGAAGATAGAAGCCAACAAGTATGTTTTTGTCAACCATGGACATCCCCAGAGCAGAAACAAAATTAACTTGCTCTTGTAATCGATAGGATGTGATCACTAAAATTGCAAGATTAATCAGCTACAGTATGAGTAGCACATTCAAATATCAGGTTTGTGTAAATAATTTGGGGACTGGAAGCAAAATAAAAAGGGAAGCCTCTTTGTATAAAAAGCAGCGAAAAGTGGTATGAAATGTATTTCTACAGTCTCTTTTGCTCAAACTGTATTGTTTTTATTTCCTGCTTAATTTCTAAATAGTGTGTGTGTATGTGTGTGTGTGTGTGTGTGTGTGTGTGTGCACTCTTTGAGCATGGGTTTTTACCATTATAATGTTCAATGCCAATTTTAAATGCAAATATTAGAATATTATTCACAAGCAGAATTTTAAATTCAAATATTAGAATATAATTTATAAGCAGAATTACTGAAATTAATACAATACTTATTGTATAGCTCATAGGTGCATATATATTTTGCTCTTTCCACAACAATGGAGATACTTTAAAGAGTTAATCAAACTGTTTTGTTGTTGTTGTTTTGCTTCTTGATGCATACATATTTAGTAAAACTTTCTTTCACTTACTGATAATGAAGGAATGAAAAAATTTAAAAAATAACTATATGTTGCCTTATCTTTAACTTTATTTTCTGTCATTAATTTTAGCATAAGGGATTGGCTAATAAGGAGAATTAGTGTGAATAAGAAGACAAATAACCCAATCAAAAAATAGCCGAGAACCTAAATAGACACTTCACAAAAGAAGAAATACAAATGGCCAATAAGAAGAAATGTTCATCATCATTAACAATCAGAGAGATGCAAATCAAAATTACCTTGAGATTTCACCTAACCCCAATTAGAATGGCAATCAAAAACACAAACAACAGTAAATGTTGGTGAGGGTGTGGAGAAGTGGGAACCCTAATAGATTGTTGGTGGGATTGCAAATTAGTGCAACCACTTTGGAAAACAGTATGGAGGATCCTCAGACAAACGGGAATGAACCTACCATATGATCCTGCAATATCACTTATGGGTATGTACCCAAAAGAATGGAAACCAAACTATCAGACTGATGCATGTATATCATATGTATCTATGTTTATACCTGCACAATTCACAATTGCCAGACTATGGAATCATCCAAGATGTGCACCAACAGATGAATGGATTACAAAAGTATGGGATATGTACAGACTGGAATTTTACTCAGTTATAAAGAAGAATAAAATCATACCATTTGCAGGGAAATAGATGGAACTGAGAAATATGCTAAGTGAGATTAGTCAGTCACAAAAGCAAAAAATCATATGCTTTCCCTAATATGTGAAAGCTAGGGAGAAAGTGGGACATAAGAAGGACTCTAGACAAAGGAGAAACCTTAGATGAGCAAAGAAGGTGACTTAACCAAAGGTGAAGGGGGGAGTGAAACACCCTAATGCACATGATGTACTTTCACAAACAGAACTTGAGAAGGAGGGAGGGCAAGGGAGTGGAGTGGGAATTGAGGAAGGTTTAATGAGAGATACATGTATGTCTTTACCAGCTTGTATCTAACAAAGATGTATGATTACAATGCACTAATAAAAAATACAGAAAGTTTCCTTTGGGATATGTGTGTGTGTGTGTGTGTGTGTGTGTGTGTGTGTGTGTGTGTGTGTGTATGTTTCACCAGGAATAGAGCCCAAAACATTGTTACTTGCTAGGCAAGTACTTTGCCACTGAGCTCCATTTCCAAATCTTCTGATTTTTATTTTGAGACAGGTCTTGTCCAGTTGGGCATGCTGGCCTTGAATTTCCAACCCTCTGCCTCAGGCTCCCAAATAACTAGTATTACATTTGTGTGCCACCATACCTGGCTTGCCATTTGTGTTTTTAGAATGTCATCATCATTCTACCTTTGAAGTAAATATTGATTCCAATTCAAAGTGTGGCTCCTCTAGCAGTCAGTTACAGACAAATTAAACTTTTTCAGTTGTAGAGTAAGAACATGTCACCTAGCCGGGCGTGGTGGTGCACGCTTGTAATCCCAGCATTTGGGAGGCTGAGACTGGAGGATACGGGTTCGCAGCCAGCCTCAGCTACCTAGTGAGGCACTCTGCAACTTAGTGAGACTCGGTTTCAAAATAAAGAATAAAAAATAGGGCTGGGGGTGTAGCTCGGAGGTAGAACACCCCTGAGTTCAATCCCCAGTACCGCAAAAAAAAAAAAAAAAAAAAAAAAAGAACATGTCACCTACTGCCTTTGAATCTCACTACACTCTCATGCATCCCAGATATATTGGAACTTTATTCTCTGGGACCTCTGGAACGATATGTGAATAGGGTGATAAGGAACAGTGAACACATATGTTGTGAGAAATCTTCCCACTTTTTGTTAACACTTTTTGTTGTGCCATTGGACATTACTTCAAAGCATCAGTTTGAAGATGAAACTATTAAGAATTTCAACCTAAGCTGGATGTGGTGATGCATGCTTGTAATCCCAGTACTTGGGAAGTTGAGATCAGGTTTGTGGACAGCCTCAGCTACTTATTGAGGCCTGTTTCAAAACAAAGAATAAAAAATAGGTCTGGGAGTGTGGCTCGGAGGTAGAATGACCCTGGGTTCCATCCCCAATACCAAAAAAAAAAAAAAAAAAAAAAGAATTTCAACTTGGTGACAAGCACAGGACCTTTCTTAGTGTAGGACCCCATGTAACTGCACAGTTTCCAGGTCCCCAAATCTAGCCCTATTGAAGGTAGTATTACCCTTTACACCAATGTATGAGAGCAGTTTATAATGCACTTTAGAGTGAGGTATTTTATCTTAATATACCTTCTTCAGGAAAATAATTAAAATAATTAAGTAGAGATCTAATTACAACACACATATGCCAAAATAAATGAAGATATACATTGTAAACTGGATTAAATATCTCTTGAAGCTAAAGTAAAGGAAGATGGCAGAGCTGTGTTGCATCTTCAGCATCACAGCAGGATAATGGGGAGATAAAAAGCCAGATGCAATAGGATGCACAAGAAGAGATGTAATAGAGAATCTAAACCACAGAATATGAAGAGCCATACTAGAATTTGGATAACAACTTGAAATGAGACAGAGCACAGCAAAGGAAAACCCACTGGTTGCTATTGTTATTGGGAGTCACTTGTGGAGGGAAAGTGATTTTGATGCATCAGTTTGTTAAAAACAGGAGCAAAGGCACAAGTGGAGATATTAAGACAAAAAGAGATTTCTAGTATGAAAAGCTAGTGGGAACTAACTAAAGGTATTTCAGTCTAATATATGGAGTTATTGGAATATAGGATGAGATAATCAAATTGTCACCAGGATGGAGAGGCAGGGCAAGATTATAATTCACAGGAATGAATGGCATGATCCAGTGTCATAATCACAATGCTGAAATAGGGATTCTATAGCGCTAACTTTGAATGAAGTACATGTGAGATATATGGCAATAGTTATATCTCATGTGGAATACTGAATTTAAATGTGGTAGCCATACAAGGGCCTTGGAGTCATAGCTAATTTACTGGCTCTCATTTCTATGAAGAATACTTAAGCCATAAACCATAAGCTTGGTATGTAGGAGGCTGCCTTTGTCATCTGTTTAAATTAATATTACTGTAACCACAAAAGTATTTTACATGTGGACCTTGCTAAGAAGATTGGCAAAGACAGAAATGATGGAAAAAATAGAGGGCACATTATTGGATATAGTAGCTAGATTTTTCTATGACTAAATGATTCAGATAAATACTGGTATGTTTCTCTTCCCTTTTATGAAAAGACCCTGATTTAAATACACTAGATATTCAACTGACTAAATGAAAAAGAAGGAGTAACCAGTACAATTAATGCTAATGTTTGAGAAAGTGAATATAATTTAGAAATATCAGGCTGCATTTAAAATATAAAAATTATTACAGAAAATAAGTAAGGATGCTTCCTCAAATGCTCATAAAATGAAGCAATTGGAACAAATAAATTATCTACTGTAATACTTAAGATAACATTTACAGTTTTTCAAATTAAATTTACACATTTTTATGGATATAAAATATACACAAGCAGAAAATAGTCTCAATGATGTAAGATTATTTATGGAAGTTTGCCCAGATGGCCTAAGCCCAGATGGTCCATACTAAACAGGAGACTGTTGTAGCCACAAGTAGGCAGAGTTTTGTGTAACACCACAAAAAATATTTAGTTTTCTCCTTTGTGCTATATTAGTTTAGTAGGTGCTCTTATTTAAATCTTAAGCTATGGAACAATAGTCACTTAATTGTTTAAGATGAAGATGAACTATTTTATTGCGATTAATGAGTGTTATGGATCTTAGGTTAGGATTTCTGTAGAATAACTGCCCACGTTCCTGAGTCAACTTCTGATAGAAATTCATCACATGTTCTTTCACATGCTCGGTGCCATTTATTTGAGGGAAAAAAACAGTCCATTTGGATTTTTCAGATTACATAACATCAATGTTTTGGTGGGAAAAAGAACCTATTCAATATCATCAAAGGGAATAGTTTGGAAGAAACATGTTCCTGGTATATTTCTCTAGAGAAAACATTTCTAAGACATGTACACTGTACACTTTCAAAGCATGCTCTCCTTTTTTTTTTTTCAGTACTGGGGATGGAACCCTGGGGCATTCTACATCTGAGCTGTAACCACAGTACTGTTTTTTATTCTTTATTTGGAAACAAGGTCTCACTAAGTTGTGGAGGGCCTCACTAAGCAGCTGAGGCTGGCTGCGAACCTGTGATCCTTCTGTCTCAGCCTCTCTAGTACTAGAATTACAAGCATGTGCCACCATGCCAAACATTGCTCCCTTTTTTAAAAAATAAATTATTGGTGCACTGTAATCAAACATGATAATGAAGTTCAGAGAGATTGGACATAACTGCACAAAGTGTTTGGTGAGATTCCCACAGACCCCGCCCCACTCCCTCCCCTTCCTCATACACTGTATTGAGATTGAAATTGATAATTTTGTGTATGTGCAAAGTGTTGATTGAAATGATTCCTACAAGTCTCACTCCCCCATCCTCTGATAATCCCAATCCATTTTTGTATTTAAAAAATTGGGATTTTAATTTCATATTTTATAATTTCATTTTAAATAAATGAATAAAAGATAAACAAGGGAAAATGTATACTTTCTCTGTAAGTTACACAAAACTAACTGCAAAGTAATGATAATTTCTCTGTTGTAAAATACGTCTATGTGTGATAAAAAATTATGTTCCAAATTCTATATATTCTTCTGTATGGTATACATATGTTGTACCATAATGAGGCAAATTGATTTTCCAGACTACTTTGAGAGGTTTAAGAAGTTAGAAAAATTTCTAAAAAATTTAACAAAAGATTAATATGTAACTGATGATATATACAGCAATTAATGGTTATGCAGGTGTAATATTTGAATAATTTAATTTCCCAAATCTGTATTTGGAAAATAAAATGATAGATAAAAATAATAAAATTATGTTGCCTAGCATGTACTAAGCCCTGGGTTCAGTTCCCAGTAACACACACACACACACACACACACACACACTTTCTCAGTTTTGAAGACAATAAATTATCTTTATTGAATGTTTTAAGTTTTAATTATTCTGATTTTTTTGTCGTTTATGAATATTAGCATAATTTAAAAATATATCCAAGGGAAATCCAAGATGGCAGACAGAAGAAGACAGCATGTTTTGGTTGTTCCATAATTTAGAAACTCAACAAGTGGGAAGACTGCTACTTAGCAAGAGAAGAAAAGCAGTCAGAACTCAACAGAAGAAAGACAGTCCAAATGAGGCTGAATTGGAGCCAAAACATAGAGCAGAGGACTTAAATAAGCTCCAAGTGTCTCTTCTGCTGAGCAGAGAACAGTAACAATTATTATCTTTGTAAACCTAAGGAGGAGCTGCTGGAACCTAGCAGTGCTCAATAACAAAATCCAGTAAAGAAGAAACTAAATCCTGTTGGATAGTGATTGCAGAGAATCAACATAAACAAGCAATCACATTCTTCTCTCTAATGTGGAATACCTCAAGACCATAAATCTTCAGGCAGCCTAGCCAAATCACCCAGTGAACTCTTGTGGCTAAAGCTGAACTCCTCAAGACTGAGAAACTATAGACTCATTGTATAGCGTATGGAACATAAACAACTTCAGTAACTCAAACATGTTTGGCCATGCCAGCATATGACTTAAGGAAACTCATCATGTGCTGCAGTTGATAATGAACACTTAGATCATAAACATCTTCCCTAATGGATGTACTTTGTCAACACATTTGTGGTTGCCATGGTTGCTCACAAGTTTCTGGTAGAGTTTGATAAGTCTGAATGAGCCTACCAAAACTTAAAAACACCCACGAGAACCATATGAAAGAGTAGACTTTTTGACGTGCAGCATCCTGAACTACTGCTTACACTGGAAGAGTCTGCTGTGCATATGATTCCAATCCAGTGACTTCCCTCCAATTCTGCTCTTCTTATTTACTGAGAATCAATGCAAATCTTCAGCCTTTTTTCAGCACCTAGATCAGCTTTTGGAACCTCTTCTTCTGTTCCTAGACTTGGTTCATTACTCTCATCCACCTGCTTGTTTGTAGCTTCTTATATGCTTAGTATTTGAAGTGCTCAAATTATAAGACATATATTTTCTAGTATACTTGTTCAAGTTAAATTATTAGATTTACTAGTGTGAAGTTTATTGCTTGATGATCATTCATAGATAATTGGTTTTGGAAAATCAATTGCCCAGCATCTGAAACTAGCTTAACTTAGAGAATTTCTTAATAAGTTCTTCTATCCTATAAACTTTGAGTGTTGAATAAACCTTGTGAAACTGTGGGAAGACACAAATCATGTGTGACATGACCTATTGGTCTTAGGACCTTGTGACCCATTACTCAAAAAACAATTCCTGCAGGGACTCTAGTGATTACAACTGTCCATGTATAGATCACCCTGAATCTCCAGACTACCCAGTCGAACCACCCAACCAATCCCTGTGGCAAAAACTGAACTCCTTATAACAGAAAAACTATGGCCCTTTTCTGTAGGGAATTTAGAAGATACAAAGGAGCCTGCCAAGTCCCTGAGTTTGCAAAACCACTCAGCAGGAACAAATATGATTGTAGGGACTCCCTTGGCAATGGCCAAACTCATGGAGTCTGTGGATTTGCAAACCATCCCTGCAGAGGTGGGGGTAGGGATAAAGTCAGACATAGCATAAATGTAAATTAGCAGATAGTCCCTAGAGGCACTCAGGCAGAACTTAGAACCAGCAGTTTGCCTGTCCCGTCAGCGTGTCCAGCAGTCACTGAAGGGGTGTGTGTAGGGTGAAATAACTCAGCCAAATGTGCTGAAGGCTCAGAAGGCTATAAACTCTTATCAGGCAATGTTTTGGGCACTATAAGTACCTTTGTCAGCAAGATCTCCTTTGATCAGAGCTGCTCAGAACTCCAGGGTTGTCCTTGGGTCTCAATAACCCATATATCAGGCTCAGAAGAGTACAATCTCTTTGCTGTTAGAGTTCGGGCCCCACAAGGAGGGAGGCCAGAGGCTAGCAGGATTCCACATGATCATAGTGGGCAGAGGTTTCCCTGGGGCAATTTGGCTCAGGTAGTCATGCTACAGGATGGGAATGCTATAATCTCTTAGCAAGCAGAGACTGGGCCGGGTGTTAAGCACAGAGGCCAAAGGCTAATAAGTTTTTCTGTGATTGCAATGAGCAGAGCAGAGGTGTTGTACCTGGGGCTTTAAATCTTAGCCAACAAGGCCACAGGCTTAGAATATTATAGTCTCCAGCCCTGCTGAGTTTGGGGTCAGAGAGCACAGAGAAATGTAGCCAGATAGAGACTGTTTCTTGCCTGCACTATAAATTATATCCTGTTAAAGAAATTCTGGGGGACTAATTCAAAAATTTTGATTATATGAGATAGATTCATTGAAGCCAATATATATCCTGAGCACAGGACTTATTATTAAGGGACAACAAATAGACACAAAGTGGAAGAAGATGCCAAGACAACAGAGACAAAAACCTACAAATTCTGAAAACATGAAAGTTAAGACCAAAAAGGAAACAATAAACTCCCATAAATCAACAACATTGGAGATCACCAATACAGAACTATAGGAAATGCCAAAATGAGAATTCAGAATTCTAATTTTCAACGTGATCAAAGACCTTAGAAATAAAATGAGATGAAATGTACAGGATTTAAAAGAACAAGAGTAAAATGATGGGTAGCATTCAGGGACAAAAGAAGAAGAATCACTTTGGACTTCTTAACCCAAATCATGAAAACCAGGAGGGCCTAATATAATGTACTCCAAATCCATAAAAAGAACAACTTCCAACCAAGACTGCTACATCCAGCAAAGATATCTTTCAAAATGGATGGAGAATTTGGGCATGGTGGCACACGCTTGTAATCCCAGTACTCGGGAGACTGAGACTGGAGGATCTGGGTTCGCAACCAGCCTCAGTTACTTATGAGGCTCTCTGCAACTTAGTGAGACCCTGTTTCAAAAATAAAGAATAAAAAATAGGACTGGGGGTATAGCTTGGAGGTAAAATGCCCCTGTGTTCAATTCCCAGTACTGAAAAAAAAATGGATGGAGAAATAAAATACTTCCAAGAGAAATAGAAATTAGAATAATTCATGACTATGAAGGTGGCACTAGAGAAAATACTTAAAGAAAAAAAAGAAGAAGAAACAAGAAATATATACTAGAACTGGAAAACATAATACAAAATATAATAAATATAAATTAACTCAATGATAAAAAATTATTCCATGAAATGGAAAGTGATGGAATTTTTTTAAAACTCTTTATAGAAGCTAGTGTTAACTTATTACCAAAATAGAACAAAGATATCAAAAACAAAACAAAAAAACCTTACAGACCAATATCCTTAATGAACATAGATGCTAGATACAAAAAAAAATCTAAACAAAATACTAGCATTCAAAACCATTTTCATATAATTGTACACCATTAACAAGTTGTTTTCATTTCAGAGATGCAAGGCTGGTTCACCTCAGAAACAGAATGAGGGACAAAAATCATGTGATCATATCAATAGTTGCTGAAAAAGCATACAACAAAATCCAGCACTAACTTATTAACTCATATTAAAAAATAACTGCAGAAACTGGAATAGAATAAACTTACCTTAACATCACAAAGGCAGTATACATTCAACCTAAAGCCAACATCATATTGAATTGAGAAAAACTGCAGGAATTCCCTTTAAAATTGGGAATAACACAAAGAATTTCACTATCACCAATACTTTCAATATAGTACACAAGTCTCTAGTCAGAGCAATAAGTCAGAGAAATATCAAAGGAATTCAAATAGAAAAAGAAGAAATGAAGTTATCTGTATTTACAGGTTAAAATATCCTATAATTAGAGACCCAAAAATTCAACCAAAGCTGATTAACAGATTTATCAAAGTAGCGGGATCCAAAATCATTCTATAAAAACTCGTAGCCTTTTTATATGTCAACCATGAATCTACTAGAAAAGAAATCCAGAAAACAATTTAATTCACAATAACCTCAGAAACAGTTGAATACTACGTTTAATCTAACCAAGCTGATGAAAGACATCTACAATGAGACACTAAAGAGATAATTTGGGAGAAGATCTAAGAAGATAGGAAGATCTCCTATGCTCTTGGATAGGCAGAACAAATATTATCAAAATGGCCATTCTACCAAAAGCGATCTATAGATTCAATGAAATCCCTATTAAAATATCGATGCCATTCCTCACAGACCTAGAAAAATTATTCCTAAATTTTACATGGAAAAACAGACACAAAAAATAGCCAAAGAACTTTTCAGCAATAAGAACCATGCAGGAGGACTTTTGTCAAGATGGTGTCAGAGTGAGACACTGCTCAATAGGTGCTATGAGCTCAATTCAAATCGTCATAGAGGTGGCTTCTTGATAGAAGAAAAAAAAAGCAACAAATAGGTGAACAATGCTAAGAAAACTGATCTGAATCCGGAAGGCCGACCAGGGAGATCAAAGAAGCCAGTCTGTGCAGCTGAGGTGCCACACCTCTGAGTAGCAGCTGCCATTGAGCCAGATCCTGGTGTGGGATCTACTGACAAAGAAATATATAACAACCTTCTGCATTCCCAGCGACCAGAGGTGGAGTGAGCGACTCCTGAACTCCTCTTCCTAGCCAGGCGGCATATTGAGGCACCTGCGACAGTGACCAGAACTAGTGGTACGACCAGCTTAAGCCCACGTGGGGCCATCCCAGAAAACCTCTCCCTACAGAGCCAGCAGAGACCAACTGCACTGCAGAGCTTGAATCAAAACTGCCACAGGAGCAGCTTCTTGACAGAAGGAAAGAGAAGCAAAGCAGCATAGAAACCACAATGGAGTGAAACCAGAAATCAACTCTAAGAAGACCCAGAGTAACCATGTAAACACATGGAGACTGAACACCACATTGCTGAATGAGTAATGGGTCATAAAAGAAGTAAGGGCAGAAATTAAAAAATTCCTAGAAATCAACGAAAACAGAGACACAACATATCAAAACCTCTGGGACACCTTAAAGGCAGTACTAAGAGGAAAATTTATAGCACTAAATGCCCATATAAGATGAACGGAAACTCACCAAATAAATAACCTAATGACACAGCTCAAAGCCCTTGAAAAACAAGAACAGTCTAACTCCAAAGCCAGAAAAAGACAGGAAATTATGAAAATCAGAGCAGAAATTAATGAAATAGAGAATAAAAAACAATACAGAAAATCAACAAAACCAAAAGCTGGTTTCTTGAAAAAATACACAAGATAGATAAACCATTGGCCAACCTAACCAAAAGAAAGAGAATAAACCCAAATTACCAAAATAAGAGATGAAAAAGGTGATATTACCACTGACAGTATGGAAATACAGGGGATAGTCAGAAACTGTTTTGAAAAACTATACTTCAACAAAATGGAAAATCTAGAAGAAATTGACAAATTTCTAGACACATATAACCTTCCTAAATTGAGTCAAGAAGATATAGACTACTTAAACTGACCAATAACAATCAAAGAGATAGAAACAGCAATAAAGAGTTTACCATAAAAAAAAAAAGCCCAGGGCCAGATGGTTTTCCAAGTGAATTTTATAAAACATTTATAGAAGAGCTAATCCCAATACTCCTCAAACTATTCTGTGAGATAGAAAGAAAAGGGACCCTCCCAAACACATTCTATGAAGCCAACATCACAATAATACCAAAGTCAAATAAAGACAGCTCAAGAAAAGAAAACTATGGGCGTAAGCCGGGCGTGGTGGCGCATGCTTGTAATCCCAGCATTCGGGAGGCTGAGACCGGAGGATCCGGGTTTGCGGTCAGCCTCAGCTACCTAGTGAGACACTCCACAACTTAGTGAGACTCGGTTTCAAAATAAAGAATAAAAAATAGGGCTGGGGGTATAGCTCAGAGGTAGAATGCCCCTGAGTTCAATCCCCAGTACCACAAAAAAAAAAAAAAGAAAACTATGGGCCTATATCATTGATGAACTTAGATGCAAAACTGCTAAACAAAATACTAGCAATACACATTCAAAACCACATCAAGAAAATTATACACCATGACCAAGTTGTGTTTGTCCCAGGGATGCAAGGCTGGTTCAACATATGAAAAACAATCCATGTAATTCACCTCATAAACAGAATAAAGACAAAAATCACATGATCATCTCAATTGATGCTGAAAAGGCATTTGACAAGATCCAACACCCATTCATGCTAAAAACACTTCAGAGAATTGGAACAGAAGGAACGTACCTCAATATCATAAAGGCAATATACAATAGGCCCACAGTCAATATCATAGTAAATGGAGAGAAACTGCAAGAGTCCCCACTAAAAATAGGAACAAGACAAGGATGTTCATTATCGCCTCTTCTGTTTAATGTAGTACTCGAGACTCTAGCCAGAGCAATAAGGCAAGAGAAGGAAATCAAAGGGGTAAAAATAGGAAAAGAAGAACTAAAACTATCCCTCTTTGCAGATGACATGATACTATACCTAGAAGACCAAAAAAAGTCAGCCAAAAAACTTATAGAACTGATCAATATATTCAGCAAAATACACAATCAGCCTTCAAAGATCAGAAGCTTTCCTGTATGCCAACCATAAAACTACTGAAAAAGAAATCCAGAAAATAATTCCACTCACAATAGAAGCCCAAAAATAAAATACTTAGGGATAAAACTAAACAAAGGGTAAAAGACCTCTATACAGAAAACTTTAAAAAGCTGAAAAAAGAAATCCACTAAGACCTTGGAAGATAGAAAAATCTTCCATGCTCTTGGATAGGCAGAATAAATATGAAAATGGCCATCCTCCTAAAAGTAATCTACAAATTCAATGCAATACCCATGAAATTAGCAAGGTCACTCCTCACAGACATAGAAAAGTCAGTCCTTAAATTCATATGGAACAACAAAAAGCCCAGGATAGCCATAGTAGTTCTTAGGAACAAGAACCATGCAGGAGGTATCACAATACCTGACTTCAAACTTTACTACAAACCCACAGTAATAAAAACAGCATGGTATTGGAACAAAAACAGACACACAGACCAATGGATCAAAATAGAAGATTCAGAAAAGACCCACATGCTTACAGTCAACTGATTTTTGACAAAGGAGCCAAAAACATACACTGGAAAAAAGATAGCCTCTTTAACAAATGGTGCTGGCAAAACTGTTTAACCATGTGCAGGAAAATGGAAATAAACCACACTTTCTCACCCTGCACAAGAGTCAACTCAAGGTGGATCAAAGACCTGTAAGTCAGTCCAGAGACCTTGCAGCTACTTGAAGAGGGCATATGCCCAACACTTCAACACATAGGCACAGGTAAAAACTTTCTCAACAAGACCCCCAAAGCACAAGCAACTCAAAGGAAGATCAATACATGGGATTGCATTAAACTGAAGAGCTTCTGTGCAGCAAAGGAAACTATCAAGAACCTCAACAGAGAGCCTAAAGAGTAGGAGACAATTTTTGCCAGCTACTCTTCTGATAGAGGACTAATATCTAGGATATACAGAGAACTCAGGAAACTCACAACTAAGAAAACAAATATCTCAATCAAAAAATGGGCAAAGGACCTAAATAGACACTTCACAAAAGAAGAAATACAAATGGTCAATAAATGTATGGGGAAATGTTCAACATCATTGGCAATCAGAGAGATGCAAATCAAAACTACCTTGAGATTTCACCTAACTCCAATCAGAATGGCAATCATCAAAAACACGAACAAGAACAAATGCTGGTGAGGGTTTGGAGAACTGGGAACCCTAATACATTGTTGGTGGGATTGCAAATTAGTGCAACCACTTTGGAAAACAATATGGAGGATCCTCATACGAATGGGAATGAACCTACCATATGATCCTGCAATACCACTTCTGGGTATCTATCCAAACGAATGGAAACCAAACTATCAGACAAACTCATGCATATCTATGTTTATAGCTGCACAGTTTACAATTGCCAAACTATGGAAGCAGCCAAGATGTCCATCGACAGATGAATGGATTACAAAACTATAGGCTATGTTACACAATGGAATTTTACTCAGCCATAAAGAAGAACAAAATCATGTTATTTGCAGGGAAATGGATGGAACTGGAATACATTAGGTTAAGTGAAATTAGTCAGTCACAAAAAGTTAAGAATTGAATGCTTTCCCTAATATCTGGAAGCTAGGGAGAAAAATGGGACATAAGGGAGACTCCAGATGAAGAAGGATAATCCTTAGTTGAACAAAGAATTTGACTTAATGGAAGGTGATGGGAGGAGGGGAGATACCTTTCATGAATACATCAAAACCAATCACTAAACTGACCTTGAGAAGGAGGGAGGAGGAGGGAGTGGGGCTGGAATTGGGGAAGGGTTAAATGAGAAATATGTGGACGTATGCCTTTACCTATACTAACCTGTACCTAATAAAGATATGTGATTGCAATGCAGCATATAAAAAAGGATTTGTTAAAGTTACACCAGAAGATTTTTGATCTAAGTAATGTGGAGCTCATTTCTATTAATGTGGCAGAAACAGCTAAGACATTTGTAGATCGGCTTCAAACCTTGGTCACTACCTGGCCCTCATTTACCTCCTTGCTGGGAGGAGTTATAGGAGCAACAGCAATAGTTATTCTAGGCTTATGCATTCTACCACTCATTGTATGACTTGTGATCAATGTCTTTGTTAGTATACAGATTTACATGGAATAAAAATGCAAGCACTGCCTCGCACAGTGCCTGGTAGTCAATGATGAGTTCGATTTTCTCAGGGCGATATCAACCTAAGACAGGGCTCATTGAATCACTCATCGAGACCCCATGACAGGTAAGATTATGCACCTGGTAGGAAACGACCTAAGACAAGCACAGTCCTTCATGGATTTTAAAATAAAAAAAGAGGAGTTGTGTGAGCCTAGCTGGGCCCTTTCCCTCCTGGCAGTTGCTATCTGCATATATGAGTAATTATACTGATTATTCTGCTAAGGCTACTTTGGTGTCTTGAAATCTGGTGATTGCTCCTAGGATGTGTAGATGAAAGACCCTCCTCCTTCTTAGAAAGTAAATATATGACTCTAAAGGTGTATGGTTTTATGACTCTAGAAAGTTTGCTTGACCAGGCTATGTTAAGAATGTGGGCTATACGTGGAAAACAAAGAAGTGGTGCTAATTGTGCTCTGACAATGATTGATATGTTGTAAGTGTATACGTAACCCTCTTGTACTCAAGATATGTATTAAAAAAATCCGTGCTGAATAATAAAAATTTAAAAAAAAGAAAAAAAAGAACCATACAGGAGCTATTACAGCACCTAACTTCAAATTATACTACAGAGCTATAGTAATAAAAACAGCATGGTATTGGTGTAAAAACAGACACATAAACAAATAGATCGGAATAGAAGATATAGAAACAAATGCACACATTTATACCCAATTGATATTCTGCAAAGGTGCCAAAAACATACATTGGAAAAAAAGATAGATTTTTTCAACAAATGGTGTTGGGGAAACTCATTATCCATTTGTAGAAAAATGGAAATAAATTGCAACATCATTAGTAATTAGTGAGATGCAAAACTACACTGAGATTATATTTAATGCCAATTGGAATAGCAATCATCAAGAAGTCAAACAACAATAAATGCTAGTGAGGATGTGGGGAAATAGAAACACTTATATACTTATATACTTATATTAGGATTGCAAATTAGTACAGGTGCTATAGGGATCAGTGTGGAGATTTCTCAGAGAACTGGGAAGTATCCACTATATGATCCAGTTATATCATTCCTGTATATATTTCCAAGAGATTGAAATCAAAATAGTGTAACAATACATGCATATCCATGTATACCAAAACACAATTCAAAATAGCCAAAGTATGGAACCAACCTAGGTGTACATCAACAGGTGAATGGATTACAAAATTATGGAGTAAAACACACAATGGAATTCTACTCAGCAATAAAGAACAAAATTATGTCATTTGCAGGAAAATGGGTGAATCTAGAGAATATGTTAAGATTAGCCAGTCACAGAGAGTGAAGAATCTTAAGTTTTCTCTCGTATGTGGATGCTAGGGAGTAAGAGGATATAAGAGGGAATTTAGATATTAATCGAGAAACTTTAGTGGAACAATGGAGTTGGTCTAGTGGAGTGTGGTTGTGGGAGAAGGGAGAATTAAAAAACAAGTCAATTCTTCTTTTGTACATATGTGAGAATATCAATGCCAATCACAATACCATATTTGGAGAAGGGGAGGATGTTGGGAAGACCAAAGAGGGAAGCACACCAAGTGCTATGTGAATGCCCCTATAACTGTGAACTACATTATAAAGTGAGTCTACAATGCACCATTAAAGGTATAAAAAATTAAAAAAAATAAAAATGCATTCAGTAAACACTATGTTTTGTAAGAAAGCAAAAGGCAGCAATGTATAAATTTAATGAAATTATTGTGAAATTATAGTATTGCATAGAACCAGAATTGTTTTTAGCATAACTAATTCATTTGAACTTTTCTTTACTGCTTCATTTCTCTCAAGATTTACAAATATTTATTTGTATTGTTTATGGAAAATATTTGTTCAATTGTATTTCATTTTTATTTTTGTGAAAATGAATGATATATTTCTATTCTCAGGAAGTAGAATTCATACTGAAGCCAATTTACTTGCACATTTTTTAAAAAATGCATCATCATGAAATATTAGCTTTATTTTGCACTTAAAAGTTTGAGGAGTTGGAGAACACAAAAATAACACATTGTCAATTATTAGTTCTACTTAAAAAGGATTTTAAATAGTTCAATTTCAATTGAATAGCAACTTTTTATCAAGAAAATTTCAATGTACACTCTGCTACATCTGATATTGCTTCCAAATTAGCACTAAACAAGAAATGGGCTGAGGTAATAGAATGGGTTTTAAAGTATCATGACTACAATATGCACTTGTGAAGTGTGCTCATTGAGTGAAATATCACTTTAGAAAGACTGGGATTATGCAGCCATAACATGTATATATGCATTATATATTTTAAATTCAAGAAATATAAAATTTTATCTCTTCATTGAATTCAGTTTAGTGGAAGATTGAGATATCGTATCAGGGTAGGAGGTATGTTCATCTATTTCAAAGGCACCAATTTCTATGTGATTACATGAGTCAATTTAGCTGTGCAAAATTCATGAGTCAAATCCAACTAAATTAGAGATAGAGTAATAATAAAACCTATTTTACTTGGGAAAGTACAGACTTATTCCATAATTGAACTGATATAATTATTACTAAATCATCTCTTTACTTTCAAAATATCCTAATTTCAATAAGATCTCTCTCTTTCTCTCTCTCTCTCTCTCTCTCTCTCTCTCTCTCTCTCTCTCAATTTAACTCAAGGGAATTTTATCCCTAAGATACACCACTAGGCTTTTTAAAAAATAGGGTTTCACTCAGTTGCTGGGGGTCTTTCTCAGTTGCTGAGGATAGCCTTGAACCTGCAATCTTTCTATCTCAGTTTCCAAAGTCCTGGCATTACAGGTGTGAGCCACTGTACCCAGTCAATAAGTTTTATATTTATTACTGATTAATGCATTATATTGCTATCCTAGTGATTAAAAAGCTAGTTTTAAAAATCTATAATTATACCTGGGGGGGGGGGGGTGCACGCTTGTAATCCCAGTACTTAGGAGGCTGAGACTGGAGAATTGCAGGTTTGAGATCAGTGTTAGCAACTTAGTGATAGTAACCTAGCAAGCCCCTCTTTCAAATAAGAAAAAAGGCTGGGGGTGTAGCTTGGAAATATAATACACCTGGATTCAACTCTCAGTACCCCCCCACAAACACTCTAATCATTATTTTAATCTAACATTTAGTAATATGCAAAATTTTGACCATTAATGACATTAAATTTGAAAATACTTTTACATTTTCCTACTAAAGAACAATGCAACTTTTTTGATCATATTCAACTTTTTATACTAAAGTTGATTTTACATTTTTATCCTATGTTGAACACCAGTACTTTTTCTGTATGAGAATCATATATTTTTCAATTCTGGAACAGTCTTACTATTTCTCTAAATGTTTACTACCTTCATTCTCTATATTCTTAGCCAAAATTTCTATTTGTCAGTCATATGGCTATCTTCCAGAGTTATTTCTCATAATTTTTTTTAGTTTTTCATATCTCTATATTTCTTTCTTCATGTTTAGTTACTATATTATAATTCTGTCTTTAATTATGTGTCTTTTTAGTGGATAGTCTATACACTTTATTTTATAAATCTTCTGTTTTCTCCAATAACTCTTTTATTTTACATTTTCTCTTGTTTTGATACCTTTGAACCTGGTGTTAGCTCAGGTTTTTGATTTTCCATTTTGTTTCTGTGGTCCTCATTGACTTATGGCTATAACTGCACTTTGTATGAAGACCTTAGACACAGTCATTTTCATAAATGTGATAAGTTTACTCAGGCTCTTAATTTTAAATGGATAACCAAGTTCCTGCTACACTCAGCATCACATTTAGACTGCAGGCTTTGAAGTATATCTCTCATCATGATACACCTTTGAGCAGTAAAGCTACAACTTTCAATTACATAGGGCAAGGAATTTTTCCATCCATTCCTAATATGCTTTGATTTTATTTTCTTTGTGCTTAAAAATTCAACTATTTTTATTATCTATTTGATTATTTATTTATTTACAGTGCTGGAGATTAAGTCTATGGCCTCATACACGGTAAAAATGTTGTGTACCATCAAGGTATATCTCCAGGCTTTGCATTTTTAAAAGTATTTTCTAATTACCAATTTATATGATTTATGTTGTTGGAATATGTGCATATAGAATGTGTAAATGTTTGGTATGTATATTTGTTAACTATGTGCATACTACTACTTCTCATGTTCATTCAGTTTGCTATTTGATCTGAAAGTTCCCAGATTTTCAGTTTGAGTTTAAATGCAAAGCATTTATGTTAATAAGTTTGGTAAGTCATTTTAGAATGATCATCAATTCAGAGCACAGGAATTTATAGTAAAATTAGCCCAAAGAATTAAATAAGGCATTGAAAAGATTATCAATGAAAGAAAATTGAGTGAATATTTACAATGTGGTGTCAAGTAAAGGAAGAGAAGCCATTAAAATTCTGAAGAAAAAACTTAAAAAAGCAGAGAAGGAGAGAGGTTTTGCCAAAGAATCAAAGGGATAAGAAAACATTAAAAAGAAGGTTAGTTTGAGTTTATTAAGAAGATTGGTTTCAGTTTATTAAGCCATAAATAGACTGAGAAATGCTAGGAAAAATTCTTTCTTACTCTTTTGATGTTTGGTTATTTGTTTATTTATAAGAGGATTGCTATTTATTTTTGAGAATCTATTTTGAGTGAAATGGTTGAATGGAAACTATTTGGTAGTATATAGATTTTATTGAAGTTTTTTTCATTCAATTAAATATACACTGGTTGTCTATCCACCATATATTATTTGAAGTTAATTAATTAGTTTTCTGGTGTTTCAAGTTTCTAATCCAAATTTAATATTGTCAGAAACTATTTTTAAATACTGTTTTAATTTTTTCTATTTGTCTTAGGATATTTGTTGAGGCTTCATAAAAAATATGCCAAAGTATGGGTGGCTAATAAATAACATATGTTTATTTCTTATATTTCTGGAGACTGAGAAGTCCAAAATCAAGCCATGTAGATTTGGTGTTTTGGTAAGGGTTTGCTTTTTAGTTTATAGATAGCAGATTTATCTCCATATCTTCCTATTGAAGAGGGGAAAGAAATTCTCTGAGACTTAGTTTATAAGAGCAATAGTTCTATCTATGAGGGGATTGTCCTAATGACCTAATCACCTCCCAGAAGTCCCATCTCCCAATATCATAGTGGGAAGTAGATTTCATATCATAAATATTTGGTAGATTCAGACATTGAGTCCAAAATATAATTTTTCATTTTTGTCATTTCCAAAGTCCTGAACTTAGAGTCAAGGAAGCATATGAAGTCTCATATTCTGTAAAGTAACTCAACTTTGTACTTTAACTCCAAATTTATGGTCAAATTTTTATTATTTATTTATTTATTTATTTATGGTACTGGGGATTGAACCCATGGGCAGTCTACCTTTGAGCAATACTCTAGCCCTATTTTATTTTTTATTTTGAAACAGGGCCTCATTAAGTTGGAGAGGGCCTCACTAAGTTGCTATGGTTGTCCTTGAGCCTGCAATTCTCCTGTCTCAGCCTCCCAAGTACTGGGATTACAAGCATGTGCCTCCATACCTGACTTTTTTTTTCCATTTAAAACTTGTGGTTGATATCCTGAGTGCTCACCCATACCTAGTTTTCCTTTTCTTCTGGGATCACAAAGCATGCACTTCCTAGTTATGCTGCCATAGGCAGGACCATGAGTTAGGTATAGAGAGTGGAAATATTATATTTGGATCACCCAAAGTATAGAAGAATGATGTGTTACTTTCACGAGCACTTTTCCTCCATGGCAGCAACCAAGAAAGCATTAATATCAAATTCTAAAGTTTCTGTTGTTGAGCTCCTTTTAGCTTAGATCTCTGACAGATTGTGACAAAAAGTTTAATTGACAATCATAGCTTTAGAGTGTGAAATTACTGATATAGCCTTTGGTTCAAGAGATATAAATACTTATATAAGTTGCAGGAATGATGTGGTGGGTTGCTCAGATGAACTGTTGGAAGACAACTGGTAAGAATAATAAGGTGGGGAAATGAAAACATGGAGCAAAACATTTTATATGTTTTTATTTTATTTGAGAAGTTTACAGAAGGACATTTTTTAAAATTTTTATTGGTGCATTGTAATCATACATCTTTATTAGGTACAAGCTGGTAAAGGCATACATGCACACATTTCTCAATTCCTGCCCAACTCCCTCGCCCTCCCTCCTTCTCATGTTCAGTTTAGTGATTGACTTTGATATGTTTTGAAAGTACATCATGTGTATTAGGATGTTCTCCCCCTTCCATATCACCTTCAGTTAAGTCAACTCTTCACTCATCTAAGTTTTCTCCTTCTTCATCTGGAGTCCCTCTTATGTCCTACTTTCTCCCTAGCTTCTGCATATTAGAGAGAGCACATTATTTTTTTTTTACTTTTTGTGACCGACTAATCACACCTAGCATAATGTTTTCCAGTTCCATCCATTTCCCTGCAAATAACATGATTTTGTTCTTCTTTATTGCTGAGCAAAATTCCATTGTGTACATATCCCATAGTTTTGTAATCCATCCATCTGTTGATGGACATCTTGGCTGGTTCCATAGTTTAGCAATAGTGATTGTGCAGCTATAAACAGATACACATGCATCAGTGTGACAGTTTGGTTTCCATTCTTTTGGGTAGATACCCAGAAGTGTTACTGCTGGATTATATATGTAGGTTCATTCCTATATATCTGAGGATCCTCCATACTGTTTTCCAAAGTGGTTGCACTAATCTCCAATCCGTTGTTGGTGGCATTACAGGAGGAAAATAACATCAACATAATTTCTACACCATGGAGATGTCAAAAGGGCAATAAATGATCATGAACAAGGAGATAGGAGAACTTCATTCTCAACTGCCCTCAGATGGATACAGGTGAGAACTATTTAGCAGTTAATATGAGAAAAGAAAGACAACATATTAAGAAGCCCAGAGAAAGAAGAAATCTATTATTTTGACTACTGAGGGAGTGATATTTAATTTCATCTTCAAAGTGGAAAGAGTTGATCCCTCTTCTGGGTATTCAGGGATACTGACTTACTTTTACTGAAGTGGAGATTATTTTTCAGATATTACTCAGTAATATAAAAGTAGATACTGAATTTGTGGGCCAGACTCTTGTCATTACAGGTAATGTATGGGGTTTCTTCCAGGGAAAGCTATTTAAGTTCTCAAAATCTCTTTCTACATGGTTCATAAATTTATGGACAAATGGGAATTTAGAAGTACACAATAATGCACTTTCACAAACATCAAAGTCAATCACTAAACTGAACTTGAGAAGGAGGGAGGGTGAGGGAGTGGGGCGGGAATTGGAGAAAAATGAGAAATGTGTGCATGCATGCCTTTACCAGCTTGTACCTAACAAAGACGTATGATTACAATGCACCAATTAAACAAAGAAAATAAAATAAAGAAATACATATAATAGAGGACATGCTTAAAAAAAACTGTTGGACCTAAATATAAAGAAGGAAATCTAATTTTAGGAACTTTGAAAAACACATATTTGGATTTAACAAATAAAGATTATTTAGTTAAAAATAAAGTTACCTTAATTTAAAAAAGGTAGTCTAAAAAACCATTGCTATAAAATTGATAACTTTTTTATGTTTCAATATTATGGTTCTAGGATCTTCTTGATTTAGATATACGAAACATGACTCATTAATTGTGCCTTTAAAAACTGTCATAACATTTCACTTGGGAGGTGATAGTTGTGAAAAACTTATGAATGAACTGGGGATCACAGCCTGAATTTACCTAAGATATTTTATCTGTCCAAGTCTGACTCTCTTGCTTCTTGGTACTCCTAGCTTGGTTTGTTTTGCAAATATTAAGTATCACCTAAGTAATTACTGAGTAGTTATTCAATCATGAACAATGTATGTTGTAGATGAAAGATGGATTCAATATTTTTATACACATTGGTTATGGTGGTGCACACCTGTAATTCTAATCCTTGGGAGGCTGAGACAGGAAGATCACAGGTTCTAAACCAGCCTCAGCAATTTAGCAAGGCTCTCAGCAACTTAGTGAAACCTTGTTTCCAAATAAAAAATAAAAGTAGGGCTGAGGGTATAGCTCTGAGTTAGAATGTCCCTGGGTTCAATCCTCAGTCACACACACACACACACACACACACACACACACACACACAAATATGCAAGTTCAAAGACAAGGTGGTATGAGTGTTCCATACCCTTTTATTTGGCAGGCTTTGATACTGCTTTGAATTTTATGGAAATGATGCTCACCAATTTCTGGTCTCAATCCTTAAGTGAATGACAGCTTCCATTATATGTTTCTTAACATTTCCCCCTTAAAGTCCTGAGCCACCATCTAAGATGTCCAGTAACTTAGAGAAATAACTTGGATCAGTCTTGATACTACATGTGGAGTGATGAAGGCTGGGTTGAGACCAGTGTTCCAGCCATCTCTAACAAAATTATAGCTCATCAGTCAACATCACATAAATTATTTCCCAAAATATCATAAAATACAATGAAATCATTGATATTTTTAACCCCTAATTTGTGAATTACTTTCTTATACAGTAATTGATAACCAGACTAGCAAGAGTTCTGAAGGGGAACACACATAAGCATTTGTATGATTCAGAGGGCATAAAGATGTGTAGGGTTATAGAGGTAGAAAAAAATGTGAATTGTTAAGAGGAAATAGAATAAATCAAAAAGAAATTTCTAGCAAATACTGTTATCAAAGTCTGATTTTAGTTACAAAGCATTCAAATGCATCCTTTAAAAATTTTATTGGTATATTATAAACTCTTTATTGGTATATTACATCATAGCGAGGTTCAAGGTCACACAAATACATTCACATAGGTCTTGATGTGTTTTCCTTCAGGTCACACCCTGATTCTCACCCCCTCCCCATACATATGCACAGTAGTGATACCTTCATATATGGACATAGAGAAATTGAAAATAGGTAATGTGCTATAGAAGCTTTTACAAAAGCACCTTCTCAAAGTAATTGAAAACAGAATATTATAGTAATGCATGCATATCTATATTAATAGCAGTAAAATTCACAATAGTCAAATGATAAAACCAGTCTAGGTGTCCATCAACAGCTTAATAGATTACAAAATTATAGGATATACACACAATGGAATTCTATTCAGCCATTAAAAAAAGAAAAATGTGTCATATGAAGAAAAATGGATGGAATTAGAGAATATTATGTTAAGTGAGAGTAGTCAGTCACAAACAAATGAAGGATAATATGCTTTCCCTCATATGTGAAAGCTAGGGAGAAATTGGGATTGAAAAGGGACTCCAAAAGAGGAGAAACCCTAATGGATTGAGAGAGGGAGACAGGTGAGGGTAGGGAGATTTGATGAAGGAAACACTTCAATGAAAACTATGTACATACACAAAATTATGAATGCCAGTATCAATACTGTGCATGGAGAGAGGAAGAGAATGTGGTGGGAGGTGGGAGGAAGCTCACCAAGTGCTGTTCGCATGTCTGTCTTTATTGCTCTGAACTTCAGAGTGATTTATGATTATAATGCACTAGTAAAAAATGTAAAAAACGATATTAGACTGCTGTTTTTTAAATAAGCATTATAATATAATTAGTATTTCAACCACATAGGACATTTATTGGGCTGATATCTTATATTTATTTACTGGGCTGATATGTTTTTTTTTTATCAGAAACAAGTCAACATCATTTCCTTTTTTACTTACAGTACTACCATAGGGTATTAAAATTAATTGGCTCACTGCCATAATGCAGTATGTACTCACAGTAAGTTTTTATTTCTTACCACCTTAACTATATTTCCTCACAGAAATAACTGGCAGGATATCAATAAAAAATTTGCAAATAAATATGGATGGGAAAGAAGACTCAGTGTGTACAAAATCAAGAAATGTAATAAAATTTCCAGATAATCCATTCAGTTACATGAATACACCCAAAACACAGGGCAGATTTAAATTGTTACAGTACTGTATAACATAAATTCAATATTTAATTCAGATAATTTATTTATAATATGATACAGGAATTACAGCAATTTAAGAAGAGGGATGTGCAAGCCATTGCTGCAAAGTAATTGAAAAAAGGCATTTTTAAAAGCTTTTTCCCAGTGTCCCTATGAGTATGAGAGAGATATAACTTTGGTATTCCAGTACTTATTCTTGTTAAATACTGTTGTTACTATTTCCAGAATTTAGTGTCTATGTAAATCTGTGGCAAAATCTTCAAGCTATCATAATTTGTAGAATAAGAGAAACTATGATCTGTGGTGTAGATGTAATGGTCAATTTCAAGTCGATGTCTTTGTCATGGAACAACATCATTTTGGGTTCATAAGTGATAGAGAAATTGTATTGAGATTATAATGCATTTGGTTTTAACATTTGAGTAGGATAACTTTCATATTACTTCTTTCTTTTTTTATTTACTGTACTGGGGATTGAATTTAGGGGCATTCTACCTCCAAGCTATACCCCCAGCCCTATTTTTTATCCTTTATTTTGAAACAGGGTCTCACTAAGTTTCGGAATGCCTCACTAGGTAGCTGAGGCTGGCTATGAACCCGGATCCTCCGGTCTCAGCCTCCCATACGCTGGTATTACAAGTGTGTGTCACCATGCCCAGCTTACTTATTTCTTTTAATTACAGTGTTTCTGTTACTGATATGTTTTACTTTTTTGATTAGTCACATTACATGTCAATTCCAATTGGTAGAAAAGAAAGAGTATAATTACTGTGATTTAGCCTCATTTTTACTTGGTCATCCTGGAATGCTATAATGTGAATTAGTGCAAAAACACATCAATTCCTTAAAGTTTATATATCATTTGAATAAGATTTGCACAGTCAGATTCACTTAGGCTGAATGCCGATTGAAATGCTATCAACAATAATAAGCAAAATGTTTACCTAAATTATGTTTACAGTTTTGTTATTATAAAAAACTTGGCAAGTTGTAAGAGAACCATTGTTACTTTATAGTGAGAGTGATAATTATTTAACTATAAATTGAAATTGGATTGAAAATAATGACAAAAAATGATTCAGGATTGTTCTAAGAAAAAAAATACCTATCATTTGCTTCTGCAAAATGATAGTGTATCTGCAAATAATGAAAAAAATCCAATTTCTTCAAAGAGGAAAAATATACTAGTATTTCTGCAAATAATCTTGTCATAAAAACTGACTTTAGTAAAAGATGAATATGCCTGTTCTTGCTTTTGATATATTTTTGTATGTGGCTCACATCATCTTTCCCAGGTCTCATATTTTCAATTATGTTCCTAATGCTGATCTTAAATGAATAATATGTTGTAACCACAGGAGAGGGTTATAAAGTTATGATATTCTGAACTGAGAATATATTAGGTTTTTCTTCAGAATTTCAGTCAGGGAAAGATGTCAGAAGAGCAAACACTAGAGAGATATTGCAATAAGAAAAAAAATCAGTAGAAAGCTATTCTTTAATAAAGTTCACTCAGGGACTATTCTTTGGGGCCCATTTATTTAAATTCTTTCAAAAATAAGTGATGACTTGACTTTTGTTCAACTATAATAGTAACCTTTGTTCACTGTGGATACAACCTTAAAATGCACTGTTACCTTTTATCAGGTTTCCAGTGTGGACTACTACAAATTTAAGTATTTTTATAAGGGAAATAGAAACAATCGTCACCCTTCTAAAATTTGCTATATTTAAAGAAATGTTGCTAAATTTTAAATAAGTCACCCTAAATTAGTATGGTAATAAAATTGTAACTATCAGAAATGTTGCATATATATTCCTGTTATTTTCTAGATTATGTATGTTTCAGGGTTATGCATTTTGGGAGAATTAAATTTAATATATTTTGAGGTTATATATTTTAGAAGAATTTTCCCTCTCCATTTATATCTGTCTTTGACTCCCAATAAAAATATGTGTTTTCTAATTTCAGGTAAGTTTGTATTTCTTAAAATTTGAAACAGTTTTAAGAAAGAACTATCCCATTATCTCTAATATTTATTAGACCATGTCATGCACCTATTGACAGGCAAACATCTAGAAGTATTAAATAATCATCTAGGTTCTGTGAATCTACATTTTTGCACTGTTGGTAATTGAACCCAGGGCCTTCTGCTTGTTAATCACATTCTCTAACTTTGAACTATGTCCACAGCCCTATTATTGTTCTAACAGACAATATGTCCGCTCACATAGAATTTCCATAGCAGTGGGGGATATAGAAAGTAAATAACATGTATAAAAATCCATGCTAAAAAAAAAAAAAAAAAAAAAAAAAAAAAAAAAAAAAAAAAAAAAAAAAAAAAAAAAAAAAAAAAAAAAAAAAAAAAAAAAAAAAAAAAAAAAAAA
>PVLC010013189.1:0-42292 GCA_004027655.1 Graphiurus murinus | reverse complement strand
TGGAAGACGGGTTGCTAGAGAGAGGGGTTATTGGAAGTCTGTAGGAAAAGCACTATTTGGAAAGACGACCTCAGCACTGTGTTTGTTATCGTTTGTGCAACGCCTTGATCCCAGAAAGAGAGAGTTATAATAAAAGAGGTTCGAACCAGTAGCATTTAGCCGGCATCTTTTTTTTTTTTTTTTTTTTTGTGGTACTGGGGATTGAACTCAGGGGCATTCTACCTCCGAGCTACATCCTCAGCCCTATTTTTTATTCTTTATTTTGAAACCGAGTCTCACTAAGTTGCGGAGTGCCTCACTAGGTAGCTGAGGCTGGCCGCGAACCCGGATCCTCCGGTCTCAGCCTCCCGAATGCTGGGATTACAAGCGTGCGCCACCACGCCTGGCTAGCCGGCGTCTTTTATTGGGGCCTCATGGCTGAGGGTTCAGCCTGGGGCGCCCGATACTTTAAAAATTAGGACCTAGCTATACCACTCCTGGGTATTTTTCCAAAGGGACTGAAATCAGATTATTAGAGTAATACATGCATATCTGTGTTTATAGCAGCACAATTCACAATATCCAAATTAAAGAACCAATCTAGGTGTCCATCAACAGCTTAATGGATTACAAAATTATGAGATATATACACAATGGAATTCTACTCAGCAATAAAGAACAACAAAGTTATGTAATTTGCAGGAAAATTGATAGGCTTGGAGAACATTATGTTAATTGAGATTATCCAGTTACAGAAAGTCAAAGGTCATATGTTTTCTTTCATATGTGGAAGCTAGGGAGTAATTTGGATACCAGAGGAACTTCAGGTAATGGAGGAAAAACCCCAGTGGAGCGATGGAGGGGGTCCAGGGGAGGCTGGTGATAGGGGAGGGAGAATTATTGAAGGAAACACTTCTGCTGACTTACGTACATACGTAAGAATATCAATGCCAATGTCAATATCCTGTATGGGGAAGGGGAAGGACTGGGGATGCAGCTGGGGAAAGTCCACCAAGTGCTGTGTTCATGTATGTTCCTATCACTGAATTACATTGTGATGTGAGACTACAATGCACCAATAAAAGTATATAAAATGAAACAAAACAAACAAAAATGTTGTGTTTATGAAGGGAAAATTCAATATAGTAGAATTCTCAGTTTCCTGAAAATGGATCTTTACAATTTGAGTGCAATTCCAATAAAAATTCATCAAGGGTTTAGTGAAACTTGAAAAAAATTCCAAAATTTATCTGGAAAAGTGCCGAAAAATGTTTGGGGACAATTTTGAAGTAGAACAAAGAGAAGGAAATTGCTTTGTAACCAACAAGAATTATTATAAAGTTGTAATGATTAAAGCAATGAATAGATGAACAGAACAGAAAAACAGACCCAGGAAGCATCAGACTTGTATGGTAATTTAGCATATGACTAAGTGACATTACAAATCAATAAGGGAGGAAAAGGCATTTAATAAATGGTGCTGACTAACTGGAAATACAAAAAGAATAAGTGATAATTAGATCCAGACTTCACATTATACATAAATATAGTCCAGATGGTTTAGATACCAAATAAGAAAACCAAAATTAACAAGTTCTAAAAGAAAATATAGAAGCATCTCTTTATAACTTTAAGATTGGTAAGGACTTATTTAAAAGATCATAAAAACTATATACTTTTTTTTTGTGGCACTGGGGATTATGGGAATGGAACCCAGGGGCATTCTACCTCCAAGCTATACCCCCAGCCCCTATTTTTTATTCTTTATTTTGAAACAGAGTCTCACTAAGTTGTGGAGGGCCTCACTAGGTAGCTGAGGCTGTCTGCAAACCTGGATCCTTTGGTCTCAGCCTCCCAAGTGCTGGGATTACAAGCGTGCGCTACCACATCTGGCTCTATATACTTTTTTAAAGATTGAACCCAGGTCAGGGGCATTCTACCTCTAAGCTACACCCCCAACCCTATTTTATTTTTTATCTGGAAGCAGGTACTTGCTAAGTTGCTGAGAGACTCACTAAGTTGCCAAGGCTGGCTTTGAATTTTTAATCTCCTGTCTCATCCTCCTGAGTACTGAGATCACAAGCATACACCACCATGCCTGGGTCAAAACTATACACTTTGAAGGAACTATTTCATTAAATTCAATAATGTTCAAATTAAAACTTTTGTACTACATAAGATACCATAAGTAAGATAAAAAGGCCAGGTACATATTGGAAGAAGTTATTTTAATTTATAAAACTGAGAAAAGATGATTAGCTAAACTAAATAAAGAACAATTCAACCAGAAAGACATCAACAACCTAAGTAAAAATAATGGATATGTATGTATACCAGCAAGTCACAGAAGAGAAAACACACCAATAAACCAATAAGCATATAAAATATTACCCAGCAAATAACCAGGGGATGCATATTAATATGAAATTGGAAACCACTTTGTATATATTTATGGAATTAGTAATTAGGAAAAGTCTGAAATGCCAATGTTTAACAAAACGAAAGATTTTCATACCTTATGATAAAGTAATTCCACACCCAGATGTATTTCATAAAGAAATTTCACATTGATGAACAAAGAGATATAATCAGGGATGATTGATGAAGAATTAAACTAATAAGAAATAGCATAAACAATAGTAGAGAAATGCATAAACTATATCATATTTATACACATAAATACCATAGAACAGTTAAAATGTACAAGCTAAGTTAACTTATATCCACCTTAATAAATCTTGAAAACACAATTATGATTAAAGAAAGTAAACTATAAAAAATCATTTTTATTTTATGTAATTTTTTTTTTTTTTTTTGCAGTACTAGGGATTGAACTCAGGGGTGTTCTACCTCCGAGCTATACCCTCAGCCCTATTTTTTATTCTTTATTTTGAAACCGGGTCTCACTAAATTGTGGAGTGCCTCACTAGGTAGCTGAGGCTGGCCGCGAACCCGGATCCTCCGGTCTCAGCCTCCCAATGCTGGGATTACAAGCGTGTGCCACCATGCTTGGCTTCTGTAAATTTTATAAATCAAAATAATGGACTGGATCAGTGTAAACCCGTGCAAATATAGCTAAAGCAGGAAAACAGAAAGGGAGCTACACTTCAACTTCACAATAATGGTTAGTTATTTTAGAGAAATGGAGGGAAAGCAAATGGAATCAGAAAAGGACAGAGGGCCTTCAGCTGCTCAGTAACCTTAAAAAAAAATCTAAAGAAAAAAAAAATCACAAACTGTCAAAATTGATAATTTTGGGTAGCAGGTACAAAGTAGTTTAATGTGTTATTTTCTGCACTTTGCTTTATACTTGAAATGGTTTACATTTCAAATAAAATTAAGTACACAAAGTAAAGGATGACACAACTAGGTGTCAGTGTGGTGTGTATGAGGGTAGGTTCAGCTTCCTGCCTCCTTACAAGGTCTGCTTTAATACAAGGTCAGTTGTTCAGGAGCTTTGCAACTTCTGCATTACTAGATAAGGAGCTGTAAGAGCTCTGACTGAGAGAATAGAATATTTGCGTTCCAATTCCAGTTCCAGCTATTACTAGCTATGGGACTTTGGCTAAGAAACTTAGCCCCTTTGGGATTCATTGTCTTGTCCTGGGTGGTTGCAAGTACTTACAGTATGGTTATGAAATCCCCAAAATAATAGCTAATATTTACTAGCTTGTTATGGGCCAGGAGTGACTCTTAAGTGCCCAGATGAGTTAAATACATTTAATTCTCATTTAAAAATATCAAAACCCCTTTGAGTTCTTACTGTTATCCTCATTTTACAGATGAGAAAACTGGGGTACAGTATGTTTATTTTGCTATTAAGTGGGGTGAAGTAGTGTAACTGTAAATGTCTAAGGAGCATTGGCTCCAAAGACAGTCTATCTTCATGGGATATGTAGTTTGCACATATTTTCTCCCACTCTGTGGCTTGTCTTTTAATCCTTTTAACAGAGGGGGCGAAAGTTGTTAATTTTGATGAATTCGGATTTATAAACTTTTCCTTTTATGGATCATTCTTTTGGCCTTTAAGTCTAAGAACTGTTTGCCTAGCCCTAGATCCTGAAGATTTTCTTCTTTTATACTGAAAGTTTTATGTTTTACATTTAAGCTCATTATCCACATCGAGTTAATTTTTAGAAATGTGTTGAATGTACTTCTCCTTTCTTCCTCTTTTCCTCTTTCTGTTTCTCAGAATGACAAATAATTTATGTCAACTTGGACATTTGGGTATTATGTTATGAGACTCTTGATCTACTTTCTACTTTAGCTGGCTTCCTTAGACACTGCTCCAAAAGGGAAGTGAAGCATTGCCATCACACGGTGGCAAGATGGGTTATAAATCTAGGGTACCTGCTTGGCTTCCATTGACTTCTGAGGGAGAGGACTTTTACCACTGAGTGCTGCAAAACTCCTAACTTTCAACAAGGCCTTCCTCCTCTGACACCATCCAACAGGTGAGGGAAGGGCCTCATTAGTGACAGGTGGGTACAGAGGTCCAGGCTCCTCACTCGGTCTTTGCAGGAATAGGAGGACTTGGGACCACAGAGGGGTGTGTGGGGGGTGATTGGAGTAGAGCCATTATTACTTAATAAGCTTTCTGTCTTCCTAAGCTATTTGGATATTAAATGCAAGTTTTTGTTGGGGATTTTTTGTCTGTGTCTGTTGGGATTTTTGGGTGGCCAGTTTCTTCAGCTCTAACTCTGGGATGTATGAGGCAAAAAGGGAACTCAGGGAACTTACCATCACACCATTCCTTGGATTCCAAGGTCTTAGCCAGTCTGCTATTTTCTCTCCATCTTCCAGAGTTTTCTTATGCTTATTATATAGTCCATGGGTTTATTTTTATTTTTATTTATTTTTTTGCAGTACTGGGGATGGAACCCAGGGGCATTCTATCTCCGAGCTACATCCCCAGTCCTATTTTTATTCTTTATTTTGAAACAGGGTCTCACTAAGTTGTGGAGGACCTCACTAAGTAGCTGAGGCTGGTCGTAAACCCGGATCCTCCCGTCTCAGCCTCCCAAGTACTGGGATTACAAGCGTGCGCCACCATGCCCAGCTTAGTCCATGGTTTTAAATTGTACTTAGCAGAGAGAATAGAGGAGAAAATATATCTATCTATTCATCTTCCCAGATACAGAGATCCCTGCTCTCAGACTTAAACAGTTATATTTTCTCAGCATCAGTCACTACCAAAAGTAACCTGCATTTTCTATCCACCTGTTATAGCAACTTGGACTATACTTTGGTCATTCATACAAAGGCATTGGAAACAAACTCAAACTAACTCACTGCATTATAAGAGGTGATATAACATATTTGAGGCTTTGTGTCCAATACCCTGATGTAAAGAAATACTGAGGTATCTGCACATAGCCGCAGGCAAGATACCCTTTGTTCCTTCAGTGTCAAAGTGGCCAGCCAGAGATAATTTTATTAATAGTGTTCAGCTGGAAGGCCATCTCTAAAAGGATAAAGCATGGCAGTCCCATTCCAAAGACACGCATAGCTCACCTTCGCTGTCACAGCATTCTAGGATGGAAGGGTCTTCCCGAATCACCGCAGTCAGAGCGTTGACATCTCCGTTAGACGCTGCCTGATAAACCATGCTCAGGTCAACTTCCTCCGATGAGTCACCTTCGTGAATCAAACGCACAAACCATTAGTGCGTGGAGGGAGTTCGCACCCAAATCGTCACCCACACAAGTGATTCATTAAACCTTTCTAGTGCAACCAGGCCAAAGACTGAGTCATCCTAATCGCAGGCAGCCTCACCGCCTCTGTGTGTGGGAAAAGAACCTGAGGGATTGGCGTCCTTGGAGACTCTCTGATTCTCTCCAGGCATTCAGTTTCCTAAAAAAATCTGTGAGACTAGAAAAGGAAGTGGGGCCCTCATCTTAGTTCTGGGTTTCCCTTTGTTGTTTGTTTTCTCAGTTACTCAGTTTACCCACCTTTGAAAGCAGCATTGTGCTACTCCTTCTCTGTCTTCTAGCTGCACTCAGCACCTTTTCCTGTCCTGTTCTGTACCCTAGAGGCTGACCTTTGCTGACTGTGCTCAAGGACTCCCTGGCCCTTTTGCTTGCCCGTGTAAGCATCGGCATCAGGCAGTGGCAGGAGATGGGTGGGAAGACAGAAAGAAAGATGGGCAATGCTCACCCTGTCCAGTACAGTGTGCAGCAGTAGCGGCCTCCCTCCCACCAGGAGCTCTTCTTCTGCAGAGCCAGCTCTCAATGGGCTCCCTGATAACTGTCCCCTCTCATTGTCCTTCAGCTGCAAGCTGGGAAACAGCTTCCCACTGGTGTTCATCAGTGGCACTTGTCCTTGGAACCCTGTGTGTTATTCTCTATGTTGTTCCTACATGAAAACCCCTTTATTTTAACACCTAGAGCTTCATAAGATGTAAATTCCAAAAGAAACAGGGCTGTGTGCACCTCCTTTGAACTTGGTAGCCACCTGTTTTACTTTTGAGCATGATTGAACCAACTAATAGTGTTGCCTAAGGTGACAACAGAATTGTGGGTCAGGTGACCCCATCAGAGCACAGAGTGGGCTGGGAAGGAGCATCTTCTCATGAGAGCACCCTGGTGAGATGCTGTGCTGAGCTGTTTATATAATTTTCCCAGGCATGTTTCCCCCACTAAGCACAACCGTTGTTCAGGGAAAAAATATGTGTGTAAGAAAATATTTTTTTTAGGTTGTATTTTTCTGCTAGTATGGACATTATGCTAGAGATGCTTTCAGTTCTAATTGATCTTTCTTTGAAAGGGATCTTGTCTTTGGTTTGAGTTCTCTGTCCAAGTATTTCTGACAAGTCATATATATATATATATATATATATATATATATATATATATATATATATATATTTGACTTCATACACACACACACACACACACACACACACACACACACACACACACTTGTGTGATAAGAATGAGGACTCTGGAGCCAGATAGCTGGGCTTAAGTTCTGCTTGTCCTGACTAGCTGTGTGAATGTGATCCAGTGACCCTCTCTGGCTTTAGTTTCTTGTCTTTAAAAGCTGCTGCTATTGCTGTTGCTGCTAATTGTAACTACCTTTCTCGTAAGGTTGTTGTGAGAGAAAATGAGTTAAAAAGTGAGTTAATATTTAATCTTATGTGTTTTTTTAGAACAGAGCCTGGCACTAGGTAAACACTGTACTTAGTTACTGCTAATGCTACCTTTTTTTGTGGTTTATTTAGACAGCATTAGAAATCTGGGACATGTAGAGAAAAAGGTCTCTTGTTAATGATGGCTAACAAAGAATCCATACACTACATAAAACATTAACACTCCACTAAAACTCTTCCTAGGAGTCTAGAAATTTTGTTAAGAAGGTTCACAGTTTGTTCAGGCACAAAGAAATAAAGCCCAGACTTAAGGACAAGAATGGGCTTGGGGTCTGGTTATACGTGTCATTCTAGAAGGAAGATCCTGGTTGTGGGACAAGGAGTTGTGGAAGGTGACAATCCAACTGTGGGTTTTCATAATCTATCTATCTATAATGTGCTTATATAGCATATGAAAATGTACTGCCACCTGCTTATGACTGAGTGCAATGAAATATGCAAAGGCACAATCATCACACTGCGGAGCCATGCTAGCTGGAAGAATTAGGATCCCCAAAATATCTTGCTAGAAGGATTTGAATGAGGTCACATTCTGCAGGGATAAACAGAGGATAACATGTCTTAGTCCACAAAATACTCAACTGCAGGGCGGCTGAACCCACCCTCTTTGTTGCTCAGTCTCCCTTCTCCCTCTATTCACCGGCACCTCACTGTTCTCTGAGGACACCTCTACTCCAGTTTCAGCCCATGGGCAGATTCAGTGGAACTGGCTACATCCTGGTCAGGGGTGGAACATGTGACCTGGAATGAGGCATTTGTATTTCCCAGCTGCAGGGACTGATTCAGGAATGTGACCTAGTTAGTGTCCATGAGACAAAAACACACTTTGGAATTATTGGGAACAATACCACAACCTGGGAGCCTGGTGATATCTCATGGTTGGAGAGCCTGTCTAAGAAGAATGAAGACAAAACAAGGAGAAGAGCACAGTGTGGTCAAGAAAGGGAAATAGCTGAGGCCTGGGGCCATACTTTAAACTCCTGAATCAAGCCCTACCTTACCTCTAAAACATTTACATCCTTTTTATGCTAAAGTCAATTTGCTTGCGTGATCCTATGTGTATGTTTTGGTTTTCTTTTAAGTCACTAAGAGAATTCTAAATAATAAAAGGTTTTAACAATGGCGTATTAGAAAGGAACTTAGGGTCTTCCTTGTACTGTTAGCTCCATAGGAATTAGTGATTTTTTTAATAAACTAAGAGGAAGTTTGGCTGCATTACTGATAATCTAGCAACCATATTGAGGAAGGTGAGAGGCCCTTCCCATTCCTAACTGGCCAGTATCACATTGAGGTCTCTGGTCTGTGGACTAAAGGCAGCTCTAGGTGGCTGTAGAACACCCAGAGGAGAGCGAGCAGAGCAAGGTATGAATGGACTTCATATCACATGAGAAATGGTTGAAGGAAATAGATGTGCTTAGTCTGGAGATTATTTTGTCATGATAATAGCCTTTAGATATGTAAATATATATATAACACAAAATTTACCATTTTAAAGTGCACAGTTCAGTGGCATAACATACATTCACATTGTTGTGCAATCATCACTACCATCCATCTCCAGAACCCTTCATTTTCCAGAAGCTCATACCCATTAAACAATAACTCCCCATTTTTTCCTGCCCTCAGACATGGAAAGCACCATTTCATTTCTGTGGATTTGATGACTAGGTATTATATATATATATATGGAAACAATGGTATTTGTCTTTATGTGACTAGCTTATTCCACTTAGCAAAATGTTGACAAGGTTCATCCACACTGTAGCATGCATCAGATTTTCCTTCCTTTCTAACGCTGAACAATATTCCATTGTATGTATGTACTATATACTATATTTTGTTTATCACTAATTTGTTGATGAACACTCATGTTGTTTTTACCTGTTGGCCTTTGTGAATATGCTGCTATGAACATAGGTCCAATTCTTTTGGATATATACTCAGAAGTGGAATTGCTGGGTCATGTGATAATTTTTTTTTTTTAACTACCATACTGTTTTTCATAATGCCTGCACTATTCTATAGCTTATCAGCAGTGCACAAAGGTTTCGATTTCTCTACATCCTCTCTAACATTTATTTATTGTGTGTGGGGGGGCATTGATAATAACCATCTTAATTAGTGTGAAGTGTTATTTAACTATGGTTTTGAATTGCATTTCTCTAATGATTAATCCTATTATACACATTTTCATGAGTTATGGGCTATCCTGCTATATATCTTTGGAGAAATATCTGTTTAAATCTTTTACTCACTTTTAAATCAGGTTGTTTATTTTGTTGTTGTTAAGTTGTAGGGGTTCTTAATATATTCTGAATATTAACCCCTGATCAGATATATGATTTGCAAATATTTTCTTCCATTCTGTGGTCTGATTTTTCATATTGTTGATAGTCTTTTGATGCACAAACGCTTTAAAGTTTCATATATGTCAATTTGTCCATTTTTTTCTTTTGATGTCTGTGCTTTTGGTGTCATAGCCAAGAAATCACTGCCAGATCCAATGTCATGAAGCTTTCCCACTATGCTTTCCTCTAAGAGTTTTATAGTTTTAGGTCTTATGTTTGGCTCTTTGATCTATTCTTAATTAACTTTTTAAATATATGTAAGGGTAAAGTCAAAATGCATTCTTTTCCATGTGACTATCTAGTTGTTCAAGTACTATACGTTGAAAAGACTATTCTTTCCCTACTAAATGGTCTTGGCACCCTTGATGAAAAGTGGTTAACCATAGATAGAAAAGATTATTTCTAAACTCTCAGTTCTAGTCCATTGATCTATATCTCTATTTTTATGCCAGCATCATACCTTTGGTTATTGTAGTTTTGTAGTAAGTTTTAGAATTAGGAAATGTAAGTCTTCCAACTTTGTTCTTTTTTGGGGGGGTGTAAAATTGTTTTGGCTATTTGGGGTCTCTTGAGATTACACAGAATTTTAGGATGGATTTTTCTATTTCTGCAAAAACATCATTAGAGTTTTGATAGAGATTTATTGAATATATAGACTGTTTTGGGTAGTATTGACATCTTAACAATATTAAGTTTTCTAACTCAGGAAATACAGGATATTTTTTCATTTGTTGGTATCTTCTTTAATTTCTTTCATTAATTATTTGTAGTTTTCAGTGTACATTTTTTTCCTTCATGGTTAAGTTTATTTCTAAGTACTGTGTTTTTTTTTATGCTATTGTAAACAGGATTGTGTTTCAAAGGGCTTTATGCAGTTAATTTTGTGGTTAAGTTTTTCTGTGAAACTTCAGCAGTTACAAATAGCAGTGTGAGCGTGATAGAGAGAAAGGCGTTTTAATTGCTAGAGCTTTGTAAAAATGTTCCAGGTTACCGCAAGAGCTAATGAGCTTCAAGTCACTGAAAATAGCCAGTCTCAGCTAGGTGACCACCAAGGAAGTATGCTTAGAAGGAATTCAGACACAGAGCAAAGAACAAGGAAGGGGGAAGGGAAGACCTATGAGGCAGAACAGAATGTACTTTCATCCCTAGGACATGACACTAAACCGCAGAAGGATTAGGAAATAGGAAATGAAGGAGCTTCCCTAGAGATGATATAGAAACAGCCAATATAAACTGTGGTCAAGACAAATAACTAGGCTTAACCTTGGAGGTAGTACAAAGAATTTCTGTAGAAAGGAGAAAGAGTGATGTAGAAATAACAGGTACAATAAAAAAAGATAACTGATGGTCCTTAAGGAATCTAAAAATGGGCATAGGACTTTTTTTCCCCCTATGAGGGTCACGAACCCACTTAAAATAACCAAAAGATCCATATAAGCAAATAATACACAAATCCTTCCTTCTGTCCTTATCTATTCATCCCTTACCTCTTCATCATAAGTCTATTGTTCTTTTCATGCAGCATGTTTTGAATGGTTCTTGCCTCTCTGTGGGAAAGTTAAACAGACTTATGTAGAGATACAGGTGTGGTGGTGCACTCCTGTAGTCCAGCTACTTTCGAAACTGAGGCAGTAGGATCACTTGATCCTTTGAATTAGGGTCTAGCCTAGGCCACATATCAAGACCCTACTTCAAAGAGAGTGAGAAAGAGAGAGGGAGGAGGAGAAGGAGAGGGAGATGAAAAGGGAGGGAGGGAAGGAGGGAGGGAAAGAGGGAGGGAAGGAGGGAGGAAGAGGGAAAGGGAGAAAGAGAGGGAGAGGGAGAGGGAGGGAGGGAGGGAGGGGGGGGAGAGAGAGAGAGAGAGAGAGAGAGAGAGAGAGAGAGAGAGAGAGAGAGAGAGAGAGATATTAAGAGATTCCAGAATACACTCAGAGGGAGAGAGACTGGGGGAAATACCAAGAAACCGGAAGCATATGAAGAAAGGTAGATTATATTTATAAAAATAAATGTATTTATGTATACAACATGTAAAAGACTAGAAGAACATGAGTCAAAACTTAAATAGAGGTAATATCTTAGATAATTTTCAGAACTGTCTATATTTTCCAAATTCTCTATAATGAATTTGTGTTCATTTATACTCATCAAATTAAACAAGTTTTTTTTTTCTTAAATTGTGAAAGGGGAGTGTGGCTTACACCTTTATATTAATACACTGCTACTAAATGGGTAGACAGAGCCCAGTACTCCTATAACTAATTAAACAAGCCCTTGATATTTGACAGAGTTCTAAAACAGGAAAAATTCTGACCTTTAAGAGCATCCTCATAGCCGGGCATGGTGGTGCATGCTTGTAATCTCAATACTTGGGAGGCTGAGATAGGAGGGTCACAGGTTCAAAGTCAGCCCCAGCTATTTTGTGAGGCCCTCCACAACTTAGTGAGATCCCCTTTCAAAATAAAGAATAAAAAATAGGGCTGGGGGTGTAGCTCAGAGGTAGAATGCCCCTAAGTTCAATCCCCAGTACTGCAAAAACAAACAATCAAAAAAACAAAAGATGACAACAACAACAAAAAAAACACTCTCTCTCTTAGAATTATTATTATGTTTTGATACTGGGGATTGAATCCAGAGGAATTCTGCCTCTCAGCTATACCCCCAGCCCTTTTTTAAATTTTTGTTTTTCCTTTTTATTTTTTGAAACAAGGTCTCACTAAATTCTGAGAGTCTTTCTAAATTGCTGAGGCTGACTTTGAACCTACAATCCTCTTGTCTCAGCTTCCCAAGTATTGGAATTACAGGCGTGCATCACCATGTTTGGCTTTATTTGGGGGGGGGGGTACTGGGAATTGAACCCAGAAGCATTCTACTTTTGAGCCACACCCCCAACAGGATTTGATTTCTTATTTGGAAACAGGGTCTTGCTATATTGATAATACTCACTACTTGCTGAGCATGTCCTCAAACCTGAAATCATCCTGTCTCAGTCTACCAAGTACTGAGATTACAGGGTGTGCCACCATGCCTGGCTTCGGCTTTAATTTTTAATTTTGAAACATGGTCTCGCTGAGTCACTGAGGGTTCACTAAATTGCTGAGGCTGGCCTTGACCCTGCAATCCTCTTGTTTTAGCCTCCTAAATACTGAGATTATAGGTATGAGCCATCATCCCTGGCTCTAGTAGATTTTTCTTTTAAAAACAGGTAAATATTTTAAATTGTTATTGTTTTTTACTTAAAACTCAGAATGACAGACATTCTTGAAATTATCTCTTTTTTTCATTGTTTATGGTAAGAAAAAGAACCCTGATTTTTCTACATATATCATAAACTTTCTATCTAATCCCAAGGGCCTTATGTTAGTACTGGGATTTCAGGTGTATAACAGGCAATGTTTGGGGTCCTCAATGGTTCTCAGACCATACAGAGCGTATATCAATGCCGGCCCCCTTTCTAGAGCTTCATATGTTAGATCTTTCATTGAGTTACTTGGAGTTCTTTGGGAAAGCCCTTGACTGCATAAATTACTGGGTCCATTTTGTTGAAATTGCCCTAACGTTCAGTTTGATGTGTGTTTGGCTTAAGCTGTGACCTCCTTGTGGAAGGACCCTGTCAGTATAAGGGCAGATTGGCTGTTGCAATTTCAAGAGTCCAGACCAGGCAGTTTGAGAGACTTTTTTTGATTTATCGTATTCTGAGGATCCTTGGACGACTGATCTCACCCTGGAGTCATGATGTCTGGATTCGTTTGGAACAACTACACAGGACTCTGCAGATCTTTCTTAGATCTTTCCTTGGTGTACAACTGAGCACCTCCGAAGATCATAAATTCATTCATTCACCCACCTACTCAGCATCTACCATAGACTAGAAAAAGTGTGAGTATGAAGGTGGTAGGGTTTCTGTCCCCAAGAATGGCATGACATGCCCTAATGGGAAGACATATCTAATTTCCAAATTATTGAAAAATACTAGGAATATTATAACAGGGCAGGGAGGAATCACTTAAGTGAAGAGTTTACTCTCTTCATTTAGGCCCCTCTTTCCTCCTGCAGAATTATCCTGGATGCTTCAGGACAAGAGAGAAACTGCATTCTTGGGGGTACCCAGGATGAGCCATCTATAAGGAGGTGGAGTCTTTCCACTTTAGGGAGGGTGACAGCTGCTGCTGCACCTGGAGCCTCTATGTGACAACATTGCCACCCACTGGCCATGGAGAGCTCTGTGGCCTTGACCTGGGCCTTGAGCCAGCTTGGTGCCTGTGCTGTTTGGAATTCCCTCCCCACGCAGGAACAGGTCATTGATGCAGTTGAATGGCATTAAAACAAAGTCTTACGGGATTTATCATATACACATGGAGGCGATATAGGAAAGTAGGAGGAGTGCAGGCTCTGGGGTCCAACTGCTAGCTATGTGACCTTAGGTAAATTGCTTAACCTCTCTATGCCTGTTCTCTTGTCAAGTGGAAAAGGGATAGTGCCTGCCTCATAGCATCAGTCTGAGGGCTGAATGAATTAATTCATATAAAGTGCTGAGAGCAGTGCCTGGCATGGAGGATGTGTGGGAGGTGGGTTGATTAGCATTATTATCCACATTTCTGCTTTGACATAGAGAGGTACCCCTGTCTTCTTTCTCCCTAATGAGACACTTTGCCTCACGCAGCAGGCTGTTGAGCTTTGGTGAGCTGGAACATTTTTCTGTTTCTCGAGTTTTCTCCTCTACTCCCTCAGGGTGCCTTGCTGGAGACTTTAAGAATGTTTTGTAAAGTGCCAGTCATGTGGGAAGAAGGGAAAGAGTTTATTTCTAAAGTTTTAAAGAGAAAAATCACTCAGTACTTTCTGCATGTACCAGCTGAGAGAACAAATAGTCAAAGCAATCTTCCTACTGGGAGGGTGGAAAGAAGGGATTCTACCCCATGGGGAGACCCTTAGGACAAATTACCCCAGGGTCAACATCTAGCCCACGTCAGACTTTCTTCATACCCAGATTTGTCATGCAACACATGTGCTGTTTCTTTGAATCTTAGCTCCTGTGTTCCTGGGGGTGCTCTTCTGAGCTGGGGGTGTGATTTCATGTTTAGCACATCTCCAGGACACAGGGGACCTTTAAAATGAAATTTTTTGTTTTGGAGGCATCTGCATTGACCTTCTGTAAGGATGGCCAGAATGCACTTTTGTTCTAATAATACTCTCCAGAATGCACTTTTGTTCCAATAATAGTAATTTTTTTGGGGGGGGGTACTGGGAATTGAACCCAGAGGCATTCTACCTCCCATAGTCCCTTTTATTATTTGTTTTGAAACAGAGTTTAGCTAAGTTGTTGAGGCTGGACTTGAACCTGTAATCCTCCTTGTCTCAGCCTCCCAAGTACTGGAATTACAGATGTGCACCATCACACTTGGCTTCAATAATTAATTCTTGAATTAACTCTTAAAAAGACTATCTTTAATGTATAGAACCCTAAAAGGGTGGGGGGATGCTAAAACACCATGCCCCAAACCTAGCCAAGTTAAGAGAACAATGAGAGCAATCTTGAGTTGAAAAGTTCAGATATATATTAGCTTGAAGGGCCCTGACTTCCTCTCATGGGCAATGAGAACTAGGGCCAATACAGAGCTACTTTCTCACAGATACACCAGGACCATCACTCCTTGGGATGCTGGTCATACAAATAAGCTAGTTCTGATGATGTCATTGCTTCTGCAGCTTAACACATACAACCTGCTGGGTGGGGGCAGGTGGGGAGTTGAGGGCACTATGGAAAGGATATGTGACATTAATTCAGTGATCTCTCTTGCTTTCTCTCTCCCTCCTTTCCTCCCTTCCTTCCTCCATTCCTCCCTCACTCCTCCCTCTCTCTTTTTGTGGTATTGAGGATTGAACTCAGTGGAATTCTACTTCTGAGCTACCTCACCAGCCCTTTTTATTTACTTATTTTTTGAAACAGGGCCTCACTAAGTTAGCACATGCTGGCCTCCAACCTGCGATCCTCCTGTCTCAGCTTCCTAAGTACTGGGATTACAGGTGTGCTTCACCACGCATAGCTAGTCACTGATCTCTTGTAAGCTTTCCCCAATAAATCATAGGTCTTGCTCCTTGTCTCCTGGCACCTTCTTTGGCCTTTCCACAACCTACCCCACCACCCTGGCACAGCTGGACTGTGAATATGACACTTGCTCTACTCAGATGACTATTCTCACACAATGAAATTTTGTGAAAGCATTTTTAATGTTAAGCATTGTGTCAGAAAATTGCTTGGTAATTAGGCAGTTATAAATCTTACATTAACTGTATGAAGGGTTGTGCTAGCCTACCGGGCTTTTAGAAATTGAAAAGTAAGCCAAGTATTATTATTTCAGTCCTCCTTCCTCTAATCTCCCTTACTTTCTTCTGAATCAACTATAAGATTCCACCTACCTCTTTCTCTTTCTAGAAGGGGCAGGCGTTGGAGTCAGGAATTTGCCTTTTTAACTGAGCTATATTCTCAGCTCCCCTTTGAAGAATTTTATATTGAGGCAGGGTGTCACTAAGTTGCCCAGGCTGGCCTTGAACTTGTGATCCTCCTGCCTCAGCCTCTAGAGCAGTTGGCATGTAATTTTATGAGGTCTAAAAAAGTGACAACAGAAATGATTTCTCAATTAAATCTGAATCTCTTTTGAAAACCAAACATATTATTATAGTGTTACTATCAACCACTCTGGGTCAGGTGTCTACTTTGTGAAATGAGAGAGTTGAGTATATCCCTAGATCTTAACCTTGACTATACATTAGAATCACCTTGGGGACATAAACAAACAAACAAAAGAACTGATGCCTAAGTCCTAATCTCAGATATTTTGGTTTAATTGATCTTTTATTTTACATCATTTTATTTATAATATTTTTTGGATTGTAACACTTATCAAAATACAGATAATAATAATAAAATATAGTCACTGTTGAGATGTTGGTGTCTTGAATATACTTGACTTAGGAGGCAGGATGGGTTCTGCTTAAACTCCACCCTTTCCTGGAACCTCTCTGCCTCCATCTAGCTGCATAATGGGATATGGAAATGGGGAGACGTCTTAGCAGGAGGTGAAGCGTGGAGGCCTGGGGGACCTGATTGTTTTGGAGTGTGTATTCATAAGCCTTTGCTCTTTCCATCTCCCCACTCAGAATTGGAGCTGCCACTTGTCCCCCCATCTTGTACCCAAAATGAACATGGCAGAAAATGAGTGGAAACCAAACCAAAGGCCATCAAAAAGATAAAGTAAGTTTCTGAGGAACAAGCAAAGGGTTAAACATTCCTAACAGCTATGAGGCCAAGAGGCAAGGAATGGGAGAAAGTTCTGGAAGTTGCTACTGCCTGGGGCAGTTGGGGCCCTGAGGAATTGGGACAATGGCCTCATGCAGAAGCTTGGTGGTAGTGCACTGGACTGGGAGTGTAGCTCAGTGGTAGAGCGCTTGCCAAGCATGCATGAGTCCCTGGGTTTGATCCTCTGCACTGCAAAAAAAAAAATAAATAAAACAAAAACAAAACAAAAAAACCCACAAAACCAAACTTGTGGCATTGCTTTTATGATCAGAAAGGTCTTCATGTGGAACCTTATATTTATTTATTTGTTAACATTTAACTATACTTAATATGGAATTTTAGAATGTTATTTTTATATCCTACAAATTAATTTTTCCCAAGAAGTCAATTATTGGCTAATTCTCCCTTTCTTCACTAATTTGTAATGACAGCCTTATAATATATTAAATCATTATCAACCCTTTAGGGGAGGCTTCTCCTATAGCCCTTTCACTGGAGCAGGATCTCCCAGAACCACGCTATCTGCAGTGGTTTTCACAAGGACTTTTGGATATATCCAACATCCACTTCAGTCCCACTCCACATATCTGTGGTCAGTCCACAGTGAAGGTTCCTAGCTTTTTTTTTTTTTTTTTTTTCCCTTTTTTTTGTTACTAAGGATTGAACCCAGAAGCATTCTACCTCAGAGCTACACCTCCAGTCCTATTTTATTTTTTATTTGGAAACAGGGTCTTGCTGAGTTGCAGAGAACTTCACTAAGTTTCGAGGCTGGCTGTAAATTGGGATCCTCTTATCTCAGCCTCCCAAGTACTGGTATTACAGGCATGCACCACATCGCCTGGCCTCCTAGCTTTTTAAAAAATGTTTCTTGCATAGTTTTGAGTTCTAGAATTTTTGTTAGCACAACTAAAGAAATTTAAAAAACTCAAAACAACCCTAAAGTTGTTGAAAACAATCACTTCTACAGCACAATATCTCACAGTCCCTGGAAGAGCACATGCTGTTACCGTATTGCTCGCAGGGTCTCCTGAGGACCCAATCACTGCCTGCATTACAGTTACAATGATGGCCGACATTTGCACAGGGCTAAGCACTTTCTGTAGAGCAACTCATCGAATTCTCACCTACAACCACTCCCAGTTTATGGATGAGACAACTGAGGTACAGAACAGGTATGCGACTTATCCAAAGTTACACCGGTAGTAAGTGGTGAAACCCAGATAAGGCTGCGGGCTGACAGCCCTGCATGCCACCCTCTGACTCAGGGGCACTGCTGCCTGTTCCCACAGGCAAAGCCCCGCAGAGTCCAGTGGATTTGGGATGACATTCTGCATTCCACACCCGATTCTCTTACTCACAGCAACCTGTACCTCACTCTCTACGTGTTGCACGGGCTGTGTGGCTCAGCCTTCTGCCTGATGGACAGCGCTGTGTTAGAACTTATACTCGGTGCAGCAAAAGTGAGTTTTACACAGTAGTCCAAAGTCAGAGGCAAACTACTGGTAGTAGAGTGAAGGTCCTAGAGTGAGGCTGAAGGAATGCTTTTAAAATGTTAAGATAAATGTCAAATGACCAAGGAACAAAGAATCTCATACTGAAGCATGAAAAAAGAGCAATTTTTTTTCTAATTTATGTTTTTAGGTTAGCCTAAACTGATAATCATGCATGTGTGCACACACACACATACACACAAAGGCACCTATGGGCCACTTCAGTTTTCAAACACACAATGTGAAGTTTTGAATTAAATTCTACAAGATCAAATTCAGTTGGGCATTAAAAGAATAATATGACATGGCAAAATAGAATTTATTCCAAAATATAAAGATACCAATTTTGAGGGCATCAAAATATATCACCAATAGAACACAGAGGAAATACATGATTAGGTGAATACCAAAGAAAACAAAACAAAAAAAAAACAACTTAGTATTGAACCCAGGGTCATTCTACTTCCAAGCTATATCCCCAGACCTTTTTGCTTTTTGTTTTGAAACAGGTTGCTGAGAGTCTTGCTAAGTTGCTGAGGCTGGTTTTGAGCCTGTGATCCTCTTGTCTCAGTCTTCCAAGTATTGGGATTACATTACAGGCATGAATTTGTAAAAATTTAATATCTGTTTCTAAAAGTATGCTTCTAGTAATAGAGATTATCTTTTTTTTTTTTTTTTTTTATTGGCACTGGCGATTAAACCCAGGGGTATTCTATTTCTGAGCTACCATCAGCCCTTTAAAAAAATTTTTAACTTTGAAATGGAGTCTTGCTAAATTGCTGAGGCTGGCCTCAAACCAGAGACCCTTCTGTCTCAGTCTCCCAAGTACTGGGATTATAGATATGCACCACTGTGCCCAGCTATAAGATTACATTCTTAATATGATTATATATGTTTATTTCAAACTGACTGCAAATATTATACCTAATGGAGAAGAAAAGAAATAGGACAAATTCAAACTAATGCAGTAAGATAAGAGGCAAAAATAAGTGGACCAGCCATGGTGGTGCACACCTGTCTACCCAGTGTTTGGGAGCTTGAGATAGAAGGATCACAGGTTTGAGGCCAGCCTCAGCTACTTAATGAGATACTGCATCCTAGTGAAATCTTGTTTCAAAACAAAAAATAAAATGGGGCTTGAGGTGTAGTTCAGAGGCATAACATCACTGAGTTCAATTCCTAGTACCACATAAATAAATAAATAAATACAGAGAGAAAGAAAGAAAGAGAGAGAGAAAGGGATATAGTCACAAAGAAAAAACAAAATAATTATAACTTAGTAATAGCTAATTTTTATAAGTGACTCAGTTTCAGGCATTGTCCTAACAATTTCATCTTAGGTAAACCATTTATTGTTTTAACAACTTTATAAAGTAGCTAGCATGAGGAAATGAAGCATAGAAAGGTTTCATAACTTTTCCCAAAGTTTTGCGGTTATTAACTAGCTAAGCAGGATTTGAAACCAGTTCCTCTGGTCTAGAGCCACGATTCTCACTGTGTGGCACTGCCCCTCCTCATTGAATGACTTACAACACGCCCCCCCCCTTATCTGTAGTTTCAATTCCCCATGGTCCACTGCAATCTGAAAATATTAAATGGAAAATTCCAGAAATAAAGACTTCATAGGTTATAAATTGCCCCCCCTCATTCCAAGTAGCAGTATTAAATCTTTTGTTTCCATGCTGTATATACTACCTGCCTATTAGTTACTTAGTAGCCATCTAGGTTATCAGGTTGATTGTCACTGGATTGCAGTACTTGTGTTAAAGTGACTTCTTTTCTTTTTAACTTAATAATGACCCTGGAGAGGAAGAGTAGTAATTCTAGCAATTTAGATATGCCAAAGAGAAGCCATAAGGTGCTTTCTTTAGGTGAAAGTATAGTACAATAATTTGAGAGAGAAATAGCTATTGAGTAGATAATTGTTCCATTTTATTATTGGTTATTATTGTCAATTTCTTACTGGGCCTAACTCATGAATTAAATTTTATCATATATCTGTATGGGAAGAAACATAGCATTTATAGCATTTGGTGCTATCTGTGGTATCAGGCATCCACTGAGGGTCATGGAATTAATCTAAGAATAAGGGAAGACTATTGTAGCTATCCAGCACAAGGGAATTAACCAAAGAATTAATAAGATTTGAATAAGTTAGTAGGAATTTTAAAAATAAATATAAAAGTAGATTAAATAATATAAAGAGGAAAATAACACATCCTATAATGAAAATATAAATTACCAAGAATCTACTTCTCCAAAATATTCATAATCCAAATGAGGAGAACTATGTAACTCTAATGTGAGATATAACATAAGAGTTGAACTTATGGAAATATGCACAATTTTCCAAGATAGGAAGACTTAATGGTATAAGCAAATTTTAATTACTAACAGATCCACTTTGTGTGTGTGTGTGTGGTACTGAATGTTGAACTCAGGGATATTCTACCTCCAAGCTATTCCCTCAACCCTTTTTACTTTTAGTTTTGAAACAGGGTCTTGCTAGGTTGCTGAGAGTCTTGCTAAATTGCTGAGACTGGCCTCGAACCTGTGATCCTCCTTTCTCAGCCTCCCAAGTACTGTAATTACAGGCGTGCATCACCACACCTGGCTCCACTTATGTCTAACATCATTTCAATCAAAGTTCCTATACTTTCTGGGGAGGATGAGTCAGGAAAATATTAACTCCTTTTTGTAAAAATAAATGGATAACTTTTAAAGAAGAGAAAGAATATATTCAAATATTTGCTTATCAATACTTAAAATATCTCTGCATCAGAAACTGGTTACATTATTTTGCTTCCACTGATGAGAATCGGACAGCTAGAGACAGGAGAAAGGGTAAATTATTCATTGAACATTTTTTATATCTTGAAAGTATGTGATTGTGTCAACATCCCACAAACAAAAATGAACAAAAAGAGAAGAAAGAAATGGATAAGAATATCCAACATAAGTGAAAAAGCAATCAATATCTAAAGAGACTTCTTCCATTAAATAGTAAAACTATAATAATTAAGATAAGGTTCTACCTAAAAACTAGAGCAATTACCAGAGAAGCTCAGAAACTTGTGTGGCACCCACATGGAAGACAGAAACTAACAGCTGGCTTGGCTTTTAAGCAAAGGGAAACATTTTACCTAGAAGGCATATTAGATTCAGAAGATAGAAGACTAGAAGCAGAGGAAAGAGAAAGCAATAGCACTCCAAGGTCTGCGAGCTTCCCTGGAGAAGTAACTTCCTTCTGAGGTGTTTTTCCTGCTCAGGCAAATTCTACCCCTTCTAATTGAAAATGAGTACTCTCCTGCAAATTTGTTACAGAGGAAGGGATAGAATGAAGGGTGGGATGCTCTCCTGACCTGGGACAAGGGTCGTCCATGTGACCTTAGGTAAGTCACTTATAATGATCACTAGCACTTACTAAGTGATTGCGCTGGGCCAGGCAAGGTTCCAAGGGCTTTGGATGTACTTCATTAAATATAACAATCATCTGAGGATTGTTATAACCATCTCTATAACCACCTTATAATCCACATCAGCACTTACAGAGTGATTATTGTGGGCTAGGCGCTGTTCCAGGTGTTTTGTAGTAGTAATTAATTCAGTGTTTATAGCAGTCCTTTGTAGTATCATCATCTTGACTTAAAAGATGAGAAACACAGGAACAGAGATGCTAAACAGCGGGGTCACAGGGTAAGCAACGCTGGAATCTGAGCATTGATTTGGTTCCAGTGGCCACACCCTTCACAGCACCCTATGACTGTGAGCCCTGCTACTCTCAATCTTCACAAATAAAGAGTGAAGGAGTAGGTTCCCTTCCATTCTAAAAGTACTGCTATTCTAAGATAAGCACTTCCAGCAGCCAGCCTTAAATTGGTTTCTTTTGTGGCCACCTGAAAGCAAACACCTACACACACATCTCAATCCCTCTCTATGTTTAGTGATCCCAGTCAAGGTGGCCTGCTTGTGGTCAAAACTCTAGGATAATATTTTAAAATGATAGCAAGTAGGTACAGGTAAAATTTTTTAGGACTTATTAAATTTTCTTTTAGTATCAAACCATGTCATTTTTTTTTTCTAGGAAAAAAATGGTTTGTATTCCATTGCTAGATCACATTTTGTGTAGTAAAGGAGAAATTCTTTGGTCAATGTTGTAATTTTCATACTGCAATTTTAAGGTTACAATTATTATGGTAAATAGATGACTTTGAGAAAAAATAGCAAGTTATCAGAAGGATAAGTATCATTTCAGCATGCCTGTAATCCCAGTAATTAGGAGACTGAGACAAGAGGATCGCAGGTTTGAGTTCAGACTCAACAGCCTAGTGATATCCTGTTCCCAAATAAAAATAAAACAGGGCTGGGGGTGCAACTTAGAGAGCTGGGGGTACAGCTCAGGTAGAAAACCCCTGGGTCCCCCTCCCCCTCCCCCGAAACACACACACACACACACACACACACACACACACACACACACACACACCATTTCAGGTGCCCTTCTCAAGAAGTTTTTAAAAATGAGATTTTTAAGAATCAGGGACTCTGTTCTGTTTATTGTGGTGAATCAAAGATCAAAATTGTGGTCTCGAGGGTGAAGTTGATGAAGCCACCACCAAAGTGCAGGATTCCAAGGCTGAAAGAATTCTTTTCCTCTTTATCGACTGCTGTTCTCATGTGACCTTGTTTACAGCGCCGGAGCTCTCTGAACTGTCTCCAGGAGAAATGTCAACTTGTGGCTGTACAGAACAGACAGGCTGAGGAGGGGAATGCAGAAGAGCCCGCCCGCAGCAGCTTGGGTGATGGAAACCAAGTCCTGACCTTGCTAATCCCCAGTTCCTATTGAAAGGCTTCTGCAGGTCACATTCCAGTGTCCTCTCACCCTTTTAACCCCTTCTGCTCACAGGCTCAGGCCATTCTTTGCTCCAAAGCCAGGCTGCCATGGAGACTGGATCCACCCCTGCCCTGGAAGAGGCTCTTGGCAGAGGGAAGTCCAGCCCAGAGGAGCCCCAGGTGACCCAGCCGAAGCACATGAGAGGGAATCAGGATCTCTGGGAGGGACTCTAGCTTTGCACCTTTCTTTTCCTTCTCATGTTAGATGTCCAGAAGGTGGACTGTCAGAATTCAGAGATGCATCTTTGGTGTGAAGGGGAGTGTGAAGAGGGATTGGGGTCAGAAGCCTGAATTAACACAGCAGCTTTGCTCCTTGTCCTGTGTAGCATGGGCAAATCATGTAATCTCAGGTAGACCCCAAAATGGAAACTACCTCAGAGGCTGTGGCAAAAAACCAGAGTGATTACTTTTCTACTAATTATGAATACTTGTTAATATTCTTGGCCTGATCTCATTTCTCTTTGGAAGCTGCTCCCAGCCCCAGCGTAGAGCATGAGTTGCCATGGAGCCATCTTGGTGCTGAGAAGCTGGGAACAGGCTAGGGCTAAGAGACTGAAGAACACAGCCCTCTGCTAATTGAGGGAATACAATACTTCCTATACCGTATTCATCCTTTTATTGCTTGAGGTTTTTGTAGAAGGTAATATCAATTTCACAGAGAAAAAAAATTTAACTGTTAGAACCAGTTGACATTTAATACTAAACATTCCTACCACTCCCAGGTTTAAACAATACTGTAATAACTTGAGGCAGACACAGCATCAGCTGTGCAGTGTCTGTCTTGGAATGCATAATCTAAATCAAATCAAAAGGAAGCCTCAGATAGACCCAAAAGAAGAATTTGGTATTTAACAAAAAAGAGACTAAATTTTCAAAAATGTCAATGTCATAAGACAAAGTCTGTAGAAATATTTCAGATTAAAGGAGACTAAGTTGGATATGGTGGCCCATGTCTATAATCCCAGGACTTGGGAGGCTGAGACAGGACCAGTCTTAGCAACTTAGTGAGATTCTCAGCAACCTAACGAGACTTTATTTCAAAAAATAAAAATTAAAAGGGTTGGGAGTGTAGCTCAGAGGTAGAATTTCCTTGGGTTCAATCCCCAGGACCAATAAATAAATAAATAAATAAATATACAAATACATGAATGAATAAATAAAGGAGATGAAAGAGGCACGGTCACTAAATGTAATACCTAATTCTTGACTGATTCTTTACTGGGGGAGTGGGGAAAATGGTCTAAGAGACATATTGGGTCAACAGACAAAATTGAAAAGCACACACACACACACACACAACGTACACACAGAGACAGAGAGAGAAGAATGACAGAGACACAAAAAGCAAATAATATAGCAAGTGGAGTAAAATGTTAATACTAGGTGAATCTTAGTAGAAGGCATTCAAGTATTCTCCCTAATATCCTTAGTCTCACATATTTGTAAGTTTGAAATGATTTCAAACAAAAAAAGTTACAGTGTAAAAATTAATATGTAAGGCATTACATATAATATGCATATATTTTTATGTTCTGAGGTACATTTAGAAATTGAAATATGCTGGGCGTGGTGGTGCACACTTGTGATCCCAGTACTTGGGAGACTGAGACAGGAGGATCACAGGTTCTCAGCCAGCCTCAGCTACTTAGTGAGACCCTCTGCAACTTAGTAAGACTCTGTTTCTAAGTTAAAAATAGAATAGGGCTGGGAGTGTAGCTTGGAGGTAGAATGCCCCTGGGTTCAATCCCCAGCACCACACACACACACACACACACACACACACACACGCACACACACACACACACACACACACAAGGAAATACTTCCTATGTAGAATGGAGTGACTTTCCGTCTCTCTCCTGCCCCGTATACCCAATAAAACAAGAACAGCCTCATCAATGAGCAAATGCCATTCTCATTTTCAACAGAGAAAACAAAAGGTCCTTATTAAACATGCAAACCTATTTATTAGTAGAGAGTTAATATTAGGGTAAAACCATCATGGCTTCAAAAGACAAATCAGAGTCTTGGTATGGTGGCATACACTCGTAATCCCAGTACTTGGGAGGTTGAGACAGGAGGATCACAGGTTTGAGGACAGCCACAGTAAGTAGTGAGACTCATCCATCTAGTGAGACCCTGTTTCAAAATAAGAATAAAATAGGGTGGGAGTATAGCTTACAGGTAGAACGCCTTTGAGTTCAATCTCCAGAAACACCACCCCTCCACACACACACCAAAAAAAAAAAAAAAAAAAAAAAATCAGAATTTCTCAGAGTCAGCATACACTGCACTGACTGCCCCACAAGCTTCCTGAGCCTGACAAGTGCTCAGCACGTGCCTCCCATCAGATGTGGTCTTTCTGCGAGATGGTATCTAACCCATCTACATCCCCCTTTATACACCAACCTGGGACTTCAGTGCATCCAGACCTTCATCTTCTCACCTTGTCTCACATTTGGGGACCAGTGAGGTGTTTGTTTCATAATAAAAATAGCTACGACTTTGTTTTGTTTTGTTTTTTTTAAGGCTCCATTAATATATCCTTGTCCCGCAATGGTGGTAGCAAAGGGAAAGTCCATGGATATCAAGCATATCAAGCATCCAAAAGAGTTGCTTAATTCTGGAGATGGCGTGGAGATCATGGGCAGAGGTGGTAAGAAGAGCTCGAATGGTGGCCTGCTGACTTCTGGCCAGGGGCTGAGTGGAGGGTAGGGCTTCTGAAGTGGATCTGGTGAAGTTGTGGGAAATGTCAGGGTTGATTCAGGAGATGTGGCTGTCCAGGTGGGGCCTTCTTTCCCCCTGGAGACCGTCCCCTGATCTTCTTCTTGGGATGCATAGTCCTGCAAGGGGCCTCTCCCCCTGAACAGAGGAGCTTCCCTGTGGTGGAGAACGCTGCTGCCAATGACACTGCTAACACTAAGTCACTGGCAGTTTCATGGCTTTTTAAAGCTGTGACTGGTAATTGGATAAACTCAGGAAGGAGCTTCCTTCTATACATATCCATAGAAGAATCTGGGGAGGCTGGAAGGAGAGGTTATTGGAGACAGAGGTTGTCAGAAGTGGTAAGAGATGGGAGCGTCAGCAGACTCCAGAGTGGACCGATGTGTCACAATCGTTCCCAGGAGTTGGCTGATGGGAGGAAGAGGAGCAGACAAAAGGCAGGGGGGGACTTTCTTTTTTTTTTTTTTTTTTTTTGCGATACTGGGGACAGGGACATTCTATCTCTGAGCTACACCCCCAGCCCTATTTTTTATTCTTTATTTTGAAACAGGGTCTCACTAAATTGCAGAGCGCCTCACTAGGTAGCTGAGGCTGGCCTCGAACCTGGATCCTCCAGTCTCAGCCTCTCAAATGCTGGGATTACAATCGTGTGCCACCACATCCAGCTAGGGGGGAACTTTCAACAAACATATTTGCCTAAGCTTCATCGTGAGTGGACAAGAACATTGGAAAAAGATCATCCACTTCTTCTTTTCCCTCTGCACCTCTTTCTTAACCAAAAGAGGGAGAAGGCTGAGCATCTCCTTAGAGGCAACACATAATCTGACTCTAAACCAGTGGATTGGTTCTTTGCCTGATAGTCTCTCTTTATGGAACAGTCAGTCTGAAAACCCAATTGCAGAGCTCTCAGTGATTCCTGGTTTCATTCCAGGCTCCCATTTAAGATCTCTGAGCCTGAAATCATTAGCCGAGCACAAATCACTCCCCTCCGCTCCTGTCTCCTCTGCCTGCCTTTCCACTCTTTTTACAAAACTTTCAAAATTTGCTTATTCTTCCTTTGGTGGCATCTGGTTATTACACTGCAATTTTAACTTTTGCTTTTTCAGCAAAGTGCAAGCCCTTTTGTTTAGCATTGCCATTTTAGGTGAAACACACACACACACACACACACACACACACACACACACAACTGGGATGTAAAACCAGCACATCTGTGTGTGGGTGCTTTAAAAATCTAAAACACAGCCGGGCGTGGTGGCGCACGCTTGTAATCCCAGCATTCGGGAGGCTGAGACCAGAGGATCCAGGTTCGCGGCCAGCCTCAGCTACCTAGTGAGGCACTCCGCAACTTAGTGAGACCTTGTTTCAAAATAAAGAATAAAAAATAGGGCTGGGGTTATAGCTCAGAGGTAGAATGCCCCTGAGTTCAATCCCCAGTACCGCAAAATAAAATAAAATAAAATAAAAATAAAAATCTAAAACACAATGGCATAACTGCTTGATTGTGAAAATAAATGCTTCATTAATTTGCTTTTTTTTTTTTTTTGTTGATGCCTTATTTTTTCATTCAACTTTATAGTTGGCCAAGAAGGAAACATACTGTAGCAGAAAGAACAAGGGTGTTGAAGTCAAACAGGTTTATGCTGGTATCTCAGCTTTGCCATTTTACTTTAGGGTAATATTGGGCAGGTTGAAACTTTTTGAATTGCCTCATGGGTACAAGGGAGTAAAACTAATGGGGCTAATGTGAGCATTATATGAGCTGGTCTAAGTACTGAGCCTGGCTCTGCTAAATGTTTAATAAACATGAACTTTTCCCATGATGTTACCCATGTAAAGTACCTGCACAGTTTGCCCTTCTCTGCTGCCCTGTACATGCTCATTTTCCTTCTAGCTTAAATGAGAGTGGATTTCACCAAAAGCCAAGTCAAGAAGTTGCATGCTTTCTGAGGGTTGACTTCTTCCTTCATGAAGTGGGCTAAATGACAACTGTAAAGATATGTTCATGTCCTGATTCCCAGAACCTGTGACTGTTACTTTGTGTGGCAAAAGGGAATTGGGGTGGGAATTGGGGAAAGGGTCAAGTGAGAACTGTGTGCAAATATGTTGTTAACAACTCGTACTTGACAAAGATGTATGCTATATTGCACGAATTACTACAATAGAAAAATTAAAAAAAAAAAAAGAATATTACTGTAGATGTGAAAAGATGTGGTCAAGTCAAAGACCTTGAGGATTTATCCTAAATTGTCTGTGGCAGAGGGAGTTGGAGACACTCACAGAAAGACAGATACACACAGAGTAGACCACACGACGAGGGTGGCAGACATTGGCGTGGTGAGGCCACAGTAGCCTGAAGCTAGAAGAGGCCAGGAACTCCTTCCCTAAATGTGCTAGGGCTTTGCATCCTGTGGACATCTTGATCTGAGACCTCCAGTTTCCAGGGCTGGAAGTGAGTGCACTTCTTTTAGTTTAAGCACACTTGCTGGTGGTGATTTGCTAGTGGCCCTGTGACACTAACACACATTATTAACCCGGGCTGGAAGGCCAGTGGTTCCTCCAATTCTCCCAGCAACTAACTCTATAAGAGAAGCAGCTGGCACAGGGGCCCGCAGTCCTCCAGGTACCTGCAAACACTCAGCTCAGACTCATGGAACTCATTTCCTCAGAACTCGGGCAAGGCAAGACTCTCCTCACTCTCAACCTCGGAGAGGGCTGAGCGAGGCCCTGGGGACCACTCTCCATTCTCTGGCATTGTCTCTGAGGCCTGGGGTTCCTCCAGGAACAGTAGAGCTTTGCTCTCCACAAGTAATGGTAAAGCAAGTATCTCCGGTTATATAACACATCGACTTCAGTAGGAACCTCTGTGTTCTGTAGTAAATGATTTTACTACAGGTTCTTTCCTGCGTGTGGGTTTTAAGAGGGAAGGCAGCCAGGAAGAGTGCGTGGGACTAGACAGCTGTTGCTATGGTAAAATAAAAAGGCACAAGACAAGAGTGGGGAGTTCTGAGGACCCAGACTTCTGTCCTTCCAAGTTTACAAAGCAAGCCAGAGATATGGCCCTAACCCCCTAGGCAGTCAGATGACCTGCCCTTCAAGCCTCCAGCAACCCTGTGGATATATAATAGCATCCACACTTTACAAAGAGGAGACTGAAGCCAGCCAGCATTGATCAGTTTGTCCAAGTCTGTGCAACTGGAAGAAGGCCAAGATAGGACTTGAGTAAATGTCCATCTGTTCCCAAGACCTTGACATATAGATGTCTTGATACTTTCAGATAATGAGGTGCCTCGGTCCTCCCATCTGCAATGTTAGGGGGATAAATTGGGTCACTGGCTCTCAATCTTTGCTGTTCATCAGAACATCTACAGGACATTTGTCAGGCCACACCCCACACCAATTAAAACTGAACTCTGCATGGATGGGATCCAGGTATCCACATTTTCAAATCCTTGCAGAAGATCCAATGTGCAGCCAAGTTTGAGAACCAGTGGATCACATGCCTTCTCACGTTCTTCCAGATGTCGTCTGTCAACATCTGCCTGTGAATCCAGTGCCACCAGTTTCATTTCTCCAGCTACTAAGAATTTGTGGAAAACCTTTCATTAAAGTGCCACACTCTATTTTCCAAGGAGAGCCACTTCACCGTAGTTTGACTAACTATGTAATATTTGAAATCCATTCAATGGTCTAAACCGATTATGGTCTTTTTCATTTTTAAGAAAGAGGAAAGCTGGTCATGGTAGCATGTGCTTGTAACCCCAGTACTTGGGAGGCTGAGGCAGGAAGATCACAGTTTTGAGACCAGAGTTAGCAGCTTAGTGAAACACTCAGTAACCTAGCGAGACCCTGCTTCAAAACAAAACATAAAAAGGGCTGGGGGTGTAGCTCAGAGGTAGAATGCCCCTGAGTTTAATATCTAGTCACATACACACACACACACACACACACACACACACACACACACACACACACTTAATGAGACAATAGAACTATTCAGGTATCATTTTGTTAATTATTACTCTAGAGCTTACTCTAAATGGTACCCTGGGGTTCTGAAAAAAAAAAAAAAAACTGTATTCTAGTCACCCAACACTAAGCTCTCATTTGATCTGAGAATTGATAAATTCAAGCTGGAGATCAAGAGGTAAATAGTCTTTTGCACTGGAGAAAATCCCAGTCAAGGTAGTAATAGTAACAGCCATGACAATAGCAGCAGCATGATTTGAAAATACTTATTGCCCTTCAGGTAATGTGACATGTGCTTTTTATGTATTATTTTAGATACTTACAACAACCATGATACATAAACATCATTTCTTTCATTTTATCTGGAAACTAAGGCCCAGAGAGGTCAGGTAACTTGCCAAGGTCACACAACTAAGATGTAGTTGATCTGCCATTCCGACCTCTGTCTGTAAGATTTAGAAGCCCTGGCTATTTCTACCTCTAGAAAAAGAGAAAGGATTGAGAAATAGAAATAGAAATGGCAAGGAGAGGGTTAACTTTCGTGGGGGGAGAATCAGGCCCAAGGTAGAGAAATTGCTGTAAATTATTCACATGAAAGGTATTATAAGAAAATATATAGTCTAAGTTAATATTTTAGCTATGTTTTGGGCTCATTCCTGTTAGAAGGCACCACACTGGAACAAATAGATTCATTACGAAGGGCTAGCTCTTCTGCAGTCAGTCCCAGCTCTCTCAAATTAGTCTTCAAAAATAAACCCATTGTGTTCCTCTGTGGATTGCATAGCTCAACAGCATCATTTTTTAGCCAGTATGAGTGTTTTGATTCTAAGCAGATTTCTACTTTTGCTGATTGCCATCAGTGGTACAAAATGTACAAAGAGGAAAGGGGGGTGGGCAGGGATGTAATAATCCCTTTTTCTATAATGTTTATATCTAGGTGCAGTATGAAATAGCACATTAATGTACACGTGCACGTGCACGCGCACACACACACAATTAAAATGTGTGACCTGGAGAAGACATTATATACATACCTATATTAGTTAACCCAGAAACACAAATATAAGTTATTATCTGAGAAACCCACTGAGCTAAAATAATTCACCTATGAAGCCAGATGTAGACCGAGGTGTCATAAACACTATGGCCTGGTGCAGCCAAAGAAAAAATAAAGAAGCAATGGATTTTCTTCATGAGGCTCTCACGAGCCACCATTCCAGACTGTAGCCAAAACAAATGAAACCACCAAAGGAATTTAGGATCTTGGAAAATATTCAGGGACTGTACAAAGTGACTTAGGTATCATGTGTTTTTTAAAAAATCCTAGGAAATATTTATTAAATTTGAAGAATGGAAATTTCCTGTATGTATATAGAAAAGATATAGAATTACATATATTACAAATACATGTATATATGCATATTGGATATGCAAAACATACATACTACATGGTTATATACATGTTTATCATAAAGATGAGTTAATTTCATAGCAACCTTTTCATATGGAAAATTATCTCCACTCTGGAACTTATGAGTAAAGGAGCTATCCCCTGTCATTGTAAATAGTAACATAGTGATAAGTCATTATGCAATCTCAGATGAGACATTTTATCAACCCAACATATATTTGAGTAACCTCTGTTCCTGAAGGCAATCAAGAGATGCTTGTGAAGCTATAGCAATGCGATACTGAGTTAATAGACCGAAAAGAAACACGTAATGTATTCTCCTTATATTACTCTCTCTAATATATTTTTTAAAGATTTGAAAAAAAAAAGAATAAAGATGACATAATCTAAAATAGTTGGTGTGCCTGAAAGCCAGTTTTTAAAATTTGTAGTAGGAATATTTTAAAAAGATAAACTATAAGCTTATTTTCCTCTTCCAAATGCTTATCAGATTAGAAGTGAACATTCAGAGCAGGTTTGTTTTCTAGGAGAAATGCTCTTTCCACATCAACACACACACACACACACACACACACACACACACACACACACATCTTCCTCCTTACAACTGAAAATCTCTAATGATGCTAAGAACCAAAGACTGTATTATAGCAGCATTTTACCTTTTTGCTGATCAAACACAGAAGAGGTGCTGAAATCCATGGTAGCCTGTCTCATCATTTATCATCAGAATGGCAAAAAGCATCCAGGTCTCTAGAGAGTAGCAAAGACCACCTCGCGCGTTGCAGTCAACACAACAGTTAGATACAGCATCTCTTGTCGAGACCCCTGCTAGAGGATTAAGACTGCATTAGAGCTGCAGGTTGTTATCAGGGCAAATGATGAAAATAGGTAAATACTCTCCCTCTAATATCTGCCAGGAAAAGAGTTACTCTTATAGCCTCATTCACTGACTATACTTGTGTATAAGTATTATACACTCTCCACCCCCAAACAGATGAACAAAACAGCCCAAATCCTAAAGAAAAAAATCAGTATTCATGGGGGCCACCTGCCTTGGATCCAGGCCAGGAAAAGGCTGCAGGTCAGGAGGCTTCCGCAGCTGGAACGTAGCTTGAAACCCACAGAAATCTCAATGGGTGAGTGAGGATTCACAGGGCCAGACGGAGCATGTGCAAAGCTGCCAATGCAGATTGCATTCGGCTGTGTGCCTGGAGGAGTGAGAACTGCATTTGGGTCATGTGAGCAGAGAGTGCCATCTCAATGGAATAGGACGTAAATATTGTAGCAGGAGGCTGCTGGCCATGTGCTTTGCGGAGTAATTACCCACGTTTGCAGTTTGTCTTTAGGCTTGGGTCTTAGCTGCTCTCTGACTGACAGGGAGGATGGGGGCAGGAAGTGACACTCACTTGAAAGGTTGTGTTTCAAGGCTCCGGTATTTGTGACAAGATTAAAACAGTTCACAGTCACAGGGTGCCTACTGCTGCATTGTGTGTGGTAAAACCTGAAAAATCACTCCAGTGCGTGTGACTTGAGGAGCGGATGAGCAAATGAGAGTAAATTCATACTCGAGATTTAAAAACCTGAAGTAAGTAAAACAATGTAAGTAATATAAGTAAATAATATACATCCATCTGGCGGAGTGTCACTAAATTTTTGTTAAATAAAACAAATTATCCATTTTACTTGTTTACATTTTTATAAAACCACTCATTGTATATATAAATGTTTATATGTGGTCATAGAAACACTGAGAAAAACACATTAAATAGTTAATATTGGTTACTTCAGCAGATTGCAATTAGTGTAGGAGATTTCTAAGTTGTTCTTTATCAATTTCTGTATTTTTGGCTTATTATAACAAGTATATATTATTTTATGTTTGTAATAAAAATCTGATATGATAAATTCAAATAAATTTGACATATCCAAACATTTGATTGTGCCTCAGAGGTCAAGCTGATTGACCTCTGAGGCACAATCAAATGTTTGGATATGTCAAATAGCCATATAGTAGATACTCTCAGAAATGCTACTGATAACGGTAAATATCTGGTTTCTTTTTAATTAATTAGCAAATAACGGGTTTGTCTTTAATTAGTGTGTGAATGTGGAAATAAAAGTAGGAAGTATTTTTCTCTATATATGGGAACTTTTTCTTTTTTGTCATGTGCAGGGAAAACCCCAGCCTTGCACACGATAGGCAAGCACTCTACTACTGAGCCACGTCCCTGACTTATACATTGGTTTTACATGGTCTGATCTGACTTACACATTTGTGTTCTTTGATAGGCAGGTTCCTTTCTTATTTCTTACCTCATATTTTCTCAGTGACCATTATTTATTTTCCTTCAACAAGTCGGAGGGCCTCGCTTCCATGTGACGATACTGAAACTCAGTCAAAAATACTACCACTCTCTCAAAAATACTACCACTCACTCGATACTAATACTCACTCTCCTTTCTCACATCAGCACCTCCCTTCAAAATTTTTAAATTTAAAAACACAGGCAGAACATGTGTCTTATAAATCATTACTCGAAATATGGTGTATAGTTAAATCTCTTAAATTTCCCAGCACCATTTTTTTTTTTTTTTTTTTGCATTAACTGTGAGAACCAAACTAAAGGGAGTAAGAGTGAATTGGGGATAAACTACTACCTATAGTTGCTTATCAGCTAAAGAGAGACGACTCAAGCTCATCAAACTGACATATAGGTAAAAGGAGCTGTTGCCACTCTGCCCCAAACCATAGAAAACCAAAGGGTTTAGACGAACTTTCCTCCCATCCATTTGATCAAAATTCCAGTTGCTATGGAACAAATACTAAGCTCCAGTCATTTCTGTAGGCTCTGAAGATGCATGTGTGAGCAAGACTGGAAAGTCTATACACTCAAACAAGCTTACAGGTTTGGGTGTAAATTCTACTTCTGGCAATGCCAAAGACCCTCTTGCCTTAACTTGAAGGCTGAGACAGCAGTCATCAGATAGCAGGTGAGGCAGGATGCTGGTCCTGGGAGTAGAGTAATAGATAAGGTCAGCCTGATGACTCTTTAGCTCACTGCCGGGGGAGAGTTTCCAGGCTGCAGTGCACGGAGGGGGTAATGGGCTAAGTGGTTTGTGGAATGGTCCACAAAAAGATAGGTCTCTTTTCTAATCTTCATAATCCGTGAATGTAATCTTATTTGGAAAAGGTGTCTTCACACAGATGTAATTGACATATGGAGCTCAAGTTGAAATCTTCTCAGATTATTGGGGTAGATCCTAAAGCCAATGACAAGCATCTTTGCAAGAGACATGCAGAGAGGAGAGGAGGAGGCCATGTGGACCTAGAGGCAGAGATTGGAATGATGTGTCCACCAGCCAACGACAATTGCAGCCACCAGAAGCAGGGAGAGGTAAGGAACCTTGGGAGAAACTGAGGCTCTGCCAGCACTGAGCTTTGAACTTCTAGATTCCAGAACTCTTGAAATAATACGTTCTTGTTGTTTGAGGCCACCATTAGTGGTATTTTGTTAAAGCAGCTTCAGGAAATTAACACAGAGAAGGAACTCTCAAAATTAATGCAAAATCTCCACAATTGGTATAGCTCTGTGAGTATTTATCATTACCTAAACCAAATTAAAATGTATAGACATTTCTCTGTTTGTAAAAGGGCTGCTTTGGGCTCATTTTGAAGAAAGGCAGTCAAATCAGGTGGAAAGGACATGAGCTTGAGTTTGTTTCTTGTTAGGTGTGATTCTGGCAAGTTATATAACTCTTTGAGTTTCAGCATCTTAATCCTTAGCGTGAGAACACCACCCTAATTTCTCTGAAGAATTGACTATTCCCCTGCCCAGATTCTTCCCACTTCCTAGGCTACAAGCCTGAGATTTTTCCTTACAACTAAAGCCCAATGTAAGATAATATTTGGGCCAGGTGTGGTGGTGCATGCCTGTAATCCCAGTATGGGAGGCTGGAACAGGAGGATGTCAGGTTTGAGGCCAGCCTCAGCAAGTTAGTGAGGCCCTCTGCAACTTATCAAGACCCTGTTTCAGACTAAAAAATAAAATAGAGCTGGGGGTGTAGTTCAGAGGTAAAATGTCCCTTGGTTCAAATCTCAGTATAAAAACAAAGCAAAACAAACCAAACAAACAAACAAAAAAACAAAAAACAAACAAACAAACAAAAAACAAGAGATAAAGAAGTTGGTTGTTGTCTTCCAGGACATTATGAATGCAAGATGTATGCTTAACACCTCATTCAAGGTATGGAATGTTTGTATCACATCAAGAGTTCTCTATGTCCTCACAGTTCATGCTCTGCCCCCACAAGCACATATCCTATATCCAGGGCCTGTAGAGTATTAACTCTACAGGGGAAGAGATGTCACAGATGCCCTATGCCAGGCAAAAGCTGGGTTTTTCCTTCCTTTCCCATTCATCTTTTACCATTCTCCCTATATGCCCAACATCCAGCCACACTGGTGTCTCTCTCTCTCTCTCTCTCTAAGACATTGCTCTGCCTGCTTGAAATGCCTTTATCCCAGCCAAATGCCACCATTTCTGACAGGCTTTCCCTGACTATATTGTCCACTTCTGTATCTCACCAGTAACTCATCTCCAGAATGCTATTTTGTGAATTTACAATGGAAAGTAGCCCTGCTAGGAAGACAGGACTTTTACCCACACGGGACATCTGCCTAGCTCAGTGCTTCTTTGACATCTAGATGAAGGACCAGGTTTTTAAAAATTTCAAACCATCATGGTTCTATATGTTCTTAAAATATAATAAAAGAATGACAAAAACTGTTCCTGCTGCTCATTGGAAGTGCATTTAGGTATTAATATGCTGTGTTGTCCAATACAATAGCCTCTATTCACATGTGGCTATTTAAATTAAAATCTGATAAAATATAAAAGTCACTTCCTCAATCATAGAACCACTGTGATTCTACTTTGCCATAATTTAAAACTTTTGCTCTTTGAGAGATACTATGAAGAAAGTGAAAAGACAAGCCATGGACAGGGAGAAAATATTTGAGACCAGCACTGCTCAGTGTGGGCTGTGGCTGGTGCCAGTACAGGGTCTGTTTATTACCGGTTTGTGACAAGGCAAATACAAAAATTGAGAGTATTTCCAAGTATAACTCTTTGGGAATGGTGACAGTACCATTTAACATAAAACTCATAAAGGACACAAGTCCAGAGTATCTAAAAGAATCCTAAAAATGTAATAATAAGAAAATAAACAGCCCAATTTTTAAAAGGGAAAAGATTAAATAGTATGTCATCAGATGGTAGATAGGCATGTAAAAATTCCCAGCATCATAAATCAATGGAAAAATGAACATTAATATCAAGAGGAAGTACCACTGCATGCCAACTAGACTGACTTCAAAAAAATAACAAACCAAGATTCTACCATGTGCTGAAGAGGATGCTGGACTCTCATACATTGCTGATGAAGAATGTAAGATGTTATAGACCTTTTAGAAAGCAGGTTTGCAAATTCTTATTAAGTTAAACATAGATATGGCCCAGCAATTCAACTTCCAGACATTACTCAAGAGAAAGACATGTGTTTACACAAACACCTATGTGTGAATGCTTACAGAAGATTCAGTGTCACCCCAAACTGGAACACCCGAATGCTCATCAACTGGCAAATGGATAATCTGTGGCACCTCTATGTGATGGAATACTACTCAGCAATGTAAGGAGCAAATTACTGATACATGTACTCAATGGATGCATTTTTAATGCATTATGCTAGGTTCAAGAAACCAGACACAAAAGGCCACATGTTGTGATTCCGCCTATAAGGCACTCTGGGAAAGAGTATGGAGACAGAAGTCATATGAGGGCTTTCCAGAGGGATGGGCTGCAGGGAGCATAGGAGAGCTTTTACAGTGATAGAGTAGTCTACACCTCGATTGTGGTGATGGGTACACACCTTGTATTCATTTGTCAAACTCATGGGATTAAGCTGCTCAAAGGAGTGACTATTACCATATGCAAATTAAATTTCAATAGACCTGAAAAAAAAATTACAAATCTTCTCTAAGTTAACGTATTAATAACAACAATCTAGATTTCAAAATAGGTTTGTTAAAAATGAAAATAGTTGAAATTAGCAGGCTTTAAATATAAACAATATAAACAAATGCCCATTTTTCTCAGATATTTATATTTTCTCTGTATATAGGTGAAAACTAACCTTAAAGCATCCTGCTGTTTGTGACTTTCCACCGTCGTTGGACAATGTTTAAGCCTGTCTGGTCTGTGTTCAATGAGACAAGTTGACCATCCCAGGCTGGGGATCACAGAATGTCAGACCACTGACACCATTTCCAAAGAGTTATACTTGTGAATATCTCCAGTTTTGTACCTGCCTTGTCACAAACTGGTGATAAACAGACCCTGGACTGGCACCAGCCACAGCCCGCACTGAGCAGTGCTGTTCTCAATCTCTCTTCCCTTGGTGGCCTTTTTCTTACCCGGTTCCTACTCTGAGATGCTTCCCTGACCTACCTATTCCATCTAAAAGAGTAGCTGCTTCCCTGCCCAATCCCAGTTACTGTTAATAAAATATCCTCATTTTTCCCTTCTTATAATTGCCACCATTTGTAATTATCTTGTAATTCGTTATACCTCTATTGCCTACCTCCCTGTTGTATATTTATTTTTACTATACTCAGTTTTCATTTCATGAAGGAACAATATAAACTCTCTCCCTACAAAATATGCCATATACTTTCTATGTATATAATATAATCCTAGGAAAATTTTCATATTGGTTTGGTCTTATAATTCTACCTTCTTACATTCATTCACTTATTTATACATAAGCAGGCACTTAGTGCTTACTCTGTGTTCGGGACTCTTATAGCTCTTATAGCTTTGATCATTTCAACATTCATTACCCTATTTGGCCTTTAATCATAAATTACTTTTGGATGCCTTTTCTACTGGTGTTTGAAATTATTTTGCAACTTTGTTAGTCTTATATACACAACTAAATTCTAAGTTTCCTGAAGGCAGGAGCTGAATGACAGGTCTCCTATCTCCCACAGAGCCAAAACAATGCTGTGCACAGTCAGTAGCCAGTAGTAGAAACCGGTTTATTAAGTGATAAATGATAAATGCCCAAGTGGGCAAATCAGACTTTTGGCATCATGGAGAACAGATGATAGGAACCTTCTGGCTGCACTCTGAGAGCTACTCTTCCCCTCCTCCACTCAGACCCACTAGTTGTTGCAGACTCTTCCTTTTCTGACTTTATGTTTTTATTTTATTTTTAGCATAGGGGCTACTTTTCACTTTTGATCTTCCTGTATATGATGATAGGAAGTTGAGTAAGTATGTATCGGGCATTTCTAGCATGCTGAGGTTAATCTGGAGCCATGACTTAATTCATTTAGTCACATGGTAAGTATTTAATGAGCACTCACTCCATGCTCAGCAGTGGCTTTGGTGCTGGGTTCATGGTGGTAACCAGAATAGGTATGTGATCCCTGTTCAAGAGAGCCTTCCAGTTCAGAGGTAATTTAGGTAGTTAACTCCTATGGACTCCTGGCGTCTAGCATCCTTGTGTGCCATTCTTGGTCTCCAAAGGCCTGTTGGTATATTTTCAAACAATGGTCTTCCATAAGAACACACAACTAAGGCAGTAGGATGATTTCCTCTTATCCCTCTTCCCTGTTCTTGAATGCTGCCCTTGCTGCTATCTACTAGGCAAGTTTGCTAGCTTACCTTGCCCAGGTGAAATACATAAAGGGGTCTCTCACCCTGTTATCAAACTTGGATGTATTTAGGCTCATATTGGCTGGTGGGCTTTGCTATTACCATGGGTATCCACAGCTCAGAATAATTTGGGCCTTTATTTAAAACTCCCAAGTAGATATCTATTTTTGTTTTTTCTTTCTCTGAAGTGCATTTGTTTCATTGCTACATTCCTATCTCAGCTGGAAACCTTGGGGATTTGCATTCAATTGCATCTGGATCCTGGCCACTTCCTGAATAAGCCGAGCCAATGGATTGGGGAAAATACAGAAAGCAAAACAATCAAAGCAACCCACAATGCTTTTAAATGTCTGTGTGGATGGCAAATTTGCCGAACATCTCAAAAGTGTTTTTTAAAAGTTCCAAAGTTGACCACATATCCTCTGCTTCTATTTTTAACTCGTGGATGATTGCCCAAACTCACAAGAAGCTCTGCGGTTTGCATTGAGTTATCACTTCATAGAGCTCTGGCTCCAGCAATCTCACTCCTCCTGTCTGTCTCCTTCTGGAAGCCTCTGGAGTATTTAGGAGAATGTTTTTCTTTGCATTAATTTTTTCTTTGAGAGGAAGTCCTTGGGAGGGATCTAATTGAACCTGGATCTCCAAAGTTTCTTGTAGAGTTAGAGAAGTGAAATGTGTGGTCACCAAGGTTAATGGTAGAGAAGCCCATGGCTGTTGGTTTGAAAGAGTTGCTAAGGAAGCAAACTCTGTAGAGTTGCTCTGTTTTGTGACCACATACTGTACCCCTACCTGCCACAAAGGGGACATGACAGTGATGAATGTGTTGTTGCTCCAGTGCCAATCCCTGCCAACTGCAAGGACAACTTTCAATATTAGACATTCTTGGAATATGAGTTCCTCATTATGATCTTTGTAAGCTAAAGTAATGTTTCTGAATTTTTCTTTCCCTTTTCAGTACTAGAGGTTGTACTCAGGGGCATTTTACCTCTGAGCTACATACCTAGCTCTTTTTATTTTTGAAATAGGATCTTACTAAGTTGCTGAGGTCTTGCTAGGTTGGTGAACCTGGCCTGGAACCTGAACTTTTACTGTCTCAGCCTCCCAAGTATTGGGATTACATGCAATTGCCACCCTGCTCAGCTGCTTCTGAAAGTTTAATGGGCACACATATCAGCTGGGGATTGACTTAAGATGGGCATTTGATTTAATAGATCTGGGTAGAGATTGTGGATTTCTATCAAGTTCTCAAATGAAACAGGTAGTTGATCCAACCTTTGTGTTGCAAGGAGCTGGAGTATTTTTCAGATACTATGTGAAAAATATGCTTTTGGGCTTTTACATAGAGGTTTACTACTGAACAGTAAAAACACAGAAATATAAACTAAGCCCTCAAAGGTCCTTGGAAAATGTATCTATAGAATTAGTCAGAAATGGAGACTGGCTAATGAGTGGCAACTATTGCCACCTTGAATCTCTGTGGCTGTTTTTGGAATAAAAATGGAGTTGGCTTATGGCTCGGTATTATTAGGCACATATATATTAGAGCTTCCCTTAGAGCTCTGAGCCATTCTAGCTCTATGCACTTGGGCAGATTATTAAATCTCTCCAAATATTTCCCCTATATGTTCACTGGAGATAATAATGGCACTCCCAAAAAGGTTGTTGTGAGGATGAAATAGGATAGCAAAATGGTGCTGTGCAGGAGCCCGCTTTCAATTGGGTTTGGTAGATTGTAATCAGCTGTGGTAGGAGTCTTTATACCATGGAAATTACTACAAGTTAGGATATGTTCCTTTCTTTTCCTCTTCTTTTTTTCTTTCCCTTTTCTTCCTTCTTCCCTCCCTCCCTTTCCTTCTCTTCTCTCTCTCTGTCTTTTTTTTTTGCTTGTTGATTTACCAGCATCCTGTGACATGTAAAATATCCTGCATCTAAAATAGCTTATTAGGTGTTAATTACTACTACCTTATGTAATGCTATAGTTTGAATCTGTAGTGTTCCAAAAGGCCCATGGATTAAAGGCCTGGTCACCAGGATGGTACTTTTGGGAGGTGGTAGAACCTTTGAGAGGCAGGACCTAGTGATAGGTCTTCTAGTCATTGAGGATATGCCCTTGAAGAGGATTGTGGGATTGTGGCCTCTTCTCTCTCTCTTTCTCTCTTTTTGCTTCCCAGTTATGAGGTAAGTGGTCTTGCTCCTCCAGGTGCTTCCATGATGATGTGCTGCCTGCTTATAAACCTAAAAGCCACAGGGCCAATTGACCATGGACTGGAACTTCCAAAACTACGGGCCTGCATAAACCATTTCATAAGTTGATGTTGTTGTTAGACATAAAATGTTTCTTTAAAAGCTCATTTATTAATGTTCGGAGCTGATGTAATTGAGTCATGAGGGTTATAATCCCAACAGTGAATAAATCCATTGTAATGGATTTATCTAGGTGGTAGTCTGGGCTGGTAGGTGTGGCTAGATGGGGTGGGTCCCTGAGGGTGTAACTTTGGAGATTTTATATGGTTCCTCCTTCTTCACCTCTTGTCGCCATGCCCTGGGAGCTGTGGTCCCCAGCCTCACATGGACTGAACTTGAAACTGTGAACAAATAAATCTTCTTTCCTCTAAGTTATGTGGTCAGGGTTTTAGATTATGGCTGAGAGAATGCTAATGGAAACAGTTGATTATCTCAGATATTCGTTCCAGCAACAAAAAGCTGACTAACATAACTTCCCTTTCTGAAATCTCCAGATTTGGAACACATAATTTAGCATTGGGTATTCTATACCAATTTCCTTCTCAATAAATTCTGTAATTGAGCCTGGTATAGTGGCACACGCCTGTAATCACAGTACTTGGGAGGCTGACACAGGAAGATAACAGGTTTGAACACAGCCTCGAAAGTAGTGAGATGCTCATCAACCTAGTAAAGTGAGCATTTCCTTTCTGGGGTTCTTGTATATGAAGTATGAAGAATGATACACACAGACAACAGAAAGAGGAGAAGGGAATTTATTATAAAGAGAGAGGTAAGCCAGGCATGGTGGCATATGCTTGTAATCCCAGTACTGGTGGATCCAGGTTTGTGGCCAGCCTCAGTTAGTTAGTGAGGCTCTCCACAGCTTAGTGAGACCCTGTTTTAAAATACAGAATAAAAAATAGGACTAGAGGTGTAACTCAGAGGTAGAATGCCTCCGGGTTCAATCCCCAGTACTGAGAGAGAGAGAGAGAGAGAGAGAGAGAGAGAGAGAGAGAGAGAGAGAGAGAGAGAGAGAGAGAGAGAGAGAGAGAGAGAGAGAGAGAGAGAGAGAGAGAGACAAAAG
>PVLC010013188.1:0-42270 GCA_004027655.1 Graphiurus murinus | reverse complement strand
AAAAAAAAAAAAAAAAAAAAAAAAAAAAAAAAAAAAAAAAAAAAAAAAAAAAAAAAAAAAAAAAAAAAAAAAAAAAAAAAAAAAAAAAAAAAAAAAAAAAAAAAAAAAAAAAAAAAAAAAAAAAAAAAAAAAAAAAAAAAAAAGCCCTATCACTAATGTCTTGTCTTTCACCTGACTTCTTGTCTTTCTCCACCTAGAAAACTCTCCCTCATCCTTCAAGATACAAAGAAAATTCCCTCTATGAAAAGTTTCTCAATCTCCTTTAGCCCAAATACATCTTGCATGTGCACAATGTACTCAAACACCAATAATCATGATCTTCTCTATAGTTTCTCAATATTTTGTTAAGAGTTTGGTTAGTCAATCCACAAACACCTTGAATAAGTAGGCATGTACTAAAATGTTTAATTGTTATAGCTTAGCTCATTAATCAGACACAAATATATATATATTTAATGTCATATATATATTTAATGTATATCTAATATATTTAATATATATACACCACTAAAATAGTGATAAAAATATATATCCAGAGCAAAAAATGACTAATATCATTTCTCTTTGGCCCTCAAAATTAGCAATTCTTGCTTGCTTCTATATAAGGATTTTTAGTCTCTTCCACAAGAAATAACTGAGAAAAAAAATGCCAGACAGTGTAATGTAAGGTGACACAGCCTCACAGTTTTTTCCCCCTTACTTTACCTGATGAAAATTGCTTTCCTGCTTAACAATTTTCAACTTTTCCTCCAACAGAAGCTGCCCACACTTGCTTGGAATATAGATCTCGGAGATAACGATGTCAGCCACATCAGTGCCGACTTCTCCTTCAAAGTCGGTCTTCCAGCTTGAAGTCCCATCCTATGTCGCTGTCATTTGGAAGACAGCAGAGAAGGAAAGTGCGGGACTGTTCCATCTGACTGGTTGAGGGATAATGAGACTGCTTGTCCCCTGCAGCATGCTAAAAACGCATCTCCCTGGAGCCAGCAAACATGCGTGACATCTATCAGGACTGGCCGTTAGAGTTAACTTTCTCTAGTTGAACCTTTATAGAAGGTGGAACAGGAACAGTCCCTTCATGAAAGATGCTTCTAAAGGGAGGGGAACTTGGATCATGAAAAAGAAGCAGAAAGTGGTCCATAGGGATGGATAAAGCTAAAGTGACACTGTCCCTGTGAACCAGAAGCTGACAAACTTTGCTAGGAAGGGCCACTTCCTGAGTATGCGTAGTTTTGCAAGACACACAGTCTTTGTGGGAATTTAGCCCTGCCATGATAGCACAAAAGTGCTTAATACAAAAAGGAGGGGACCTGGCTGTGTTCTAATAAAACTTTATTTATACAAACAGCCAACCAGTTCCTGCTCTGGCCCCTGGTCTAAGCCAGTGTTTCCCAAAATATATGTTCTACCATAGGTACATGATTTTAAGCAGCTCACAAAAAAAATATTTTAAATTTCAAGTTATGTTGTAGCTAGTCATGGTGGGGCATACTTGTAATCCCAGTACTTGGGAGGGTGCAACAGGAGCATCATAAGATTGAGGCCAGCCTCAGCAACTTAGCAAGATACTCAGCAACTTAGAGTATGTTTCAAAATCAAAATTAAAATATGGCTGGGGGTGTAGATCAGAGTGAGAACATCCCTGGGTTCAACACCCTGGGGTTCAATCCCCCATACCATGAAAGAAGAAAGGAAAGAAGAATGGAAGGAAGGAAGGAAGGAAAGAAGGAAGGAAGGAAGGCAGGAAGGCAGGAAGGCAGGCAGGCAGGCAGGCAGGCCATTTTGATTTAATGTTTCCTAAAGACAAACATAAAACTATTTTATCAAATGCGAGTTCATGAATATTTTTGCTTAGGATAGAACTAAATTTATTAAGTGGAAAAAATGGGTTCACTTAAAGAAAAATAATTAAAAAACAAGAAAAGGGTATGGACATTGCAAAAATCCGTAGTTGGGACACGAATGGCCAAAGCCCAGGAATGTGGCTCAGCTACACTGACTTCTCCCCACCAGCAGGACGTGGCCCCACTCCACTGTCACTGTATCGCTGTTATCACCACACGAGACTGATGGGAAAGCCACTGCAGGCCTCTAGACTGGACTTCCTGCCTGCAAGCCATCAGCCTTACAGATTAGATTGGTTCACAAGAGTAAGCCATGATTTACTGTCTCCAAGTAGAACCATATCTCTAATTTCATTGGGAACAACTTTTTTGATGTTTTCAAAGTTAAAGAAAAATAGACATCCTATCTTTTTGGTAATTTAAAAAGAAAAATGTACCAGGCCTAGTGGCACACACTTGTAATACCAGTACTTGGGAGGCTGGGACAGGAGGGTTGTAGGTTCAAGACAAAACTTAGCAACTTAGCAAGACTCTCAGCAACTTAGCAAGACCCTGTTATAAAACAAAAGATAAAAGGGGTGGGGGTGTAGGTCAGAGGTAGAATTCCCCTGGGTTAAATCCCTAATACAACAAGATAGATGATAGATCAGATCGACTGATCAATCAATGATAGATTAGATAGATAGATAGATAGATAGATAGATAGATAGATAGATAGATAGATAGATAGATAGGGCCAGGCGTGGTGGCGCACACTTGTAATCCCAGCATTTTGGAGGCTGAGACCGGAGGATCTGGGTTCATGGCCAGCCTCAGCTACCTAGTGAGACAGATAGATGGATAGATAGATAGATAGATAGATAGATAGATAGATAGATAGATAGATAGATAGATAGATGATAGGTTAGATATAGAGATTGATAGATGTTAGATAGATGAATGGATGATAAATTGGATATGAAGATAGATAGATTAGATAGATAGATAGATAGATAGATAGATAGATAGATAGATAGGTATTTGTTAAATTACACATTTGCTGAAATAGAAATCAGAAATTATTATGTAAATAGTTACGAGGGCTCAAGAAGGGTAGCTTCATGTTCCTATTTTTAGCTCTAAGTATGCCAACTAGAAAAATCATGTTTCAGAATATGCTCTATCTCAAACCACAGAGAGTAAGAAAATTTTAAAGAACCTAAGATTTTTCTTTCTTACCTCTTTTCTGAATATTCAAACCTTTTGACCATTTATTCTCAAAGTGCCTGTTGGCACCTAGATAGAGGCTTCATTCCCAGGTGGGTTAAGTGGCCTTCCTCCTAGCAGGGAGGACCAGCTCAGCACCAGTGTCAACCCCGCTGTGCATTCCATTCGCACTGACCTTTGCTCTTTGGACTGCTGTGGTCAGTGTGGGCCAAGGAACGTGCTGAGCAGGAGAGTCAAGCCTGAAGGACAAGATGTAGCTGAATTCAAATCCCAGCATGGCCACTGTGGCAACATTTTTAAAAAATTATGTCAAGTCTTTAACACGGCTTCCAAATAGGTTTGCTTGGTTAAAAATACAGATGGTGCTAGGGATGTAGCTCAGTGGTAGAATTACAATATATAATTTAACAAACATTTTTCTATCTATCAGCTATCTACTATCTATCCATCTATCTTCCTAGCATGTGCAAAATCCCAGGTTTGATCCCTAGCAACACACACACACACACACACACACACACACACACACACACACACTACAAGGGATCTGTAGTTGAGCTGACAACCCTAACCCAACACTTGAAATCAACTTTAGAAATTGTCATCTTTACTGAAAATGCATGGCCTCTCTATCAGGGAACAGATTGATGGTAGTTTCAGTACTGAAGAGAATTTTGTCTTGCAACGAACACTTGATCAATTAACTTAGATCTTTTTTCAGAATCAGAAACTTGGTGGAAGGAAGGAAGGAAGGAAGGAAGGAAGGAAGGAAGGAAGGAAGGAAGGAAGGAAGGAAGGAAGGAAGGAAGGAAGGAAGGAAAGAAAGAAGGAAGAGAGACTAGCTCCATGTTAAGCAAAATAGATACTGGGAAAGAGCAAACAAATTAAGGTGGTGGGGAAATCATGCTTATTAGTAGTCACTGAACCGGTAACACAGTAGTTTCCTGGAGTTTCACACTGAGTCCACACCTGAATACAGTTCATGAAAGCTCTCTGAGGATTGATAGACTATAACTACTTCAGTAAAAGAGATACAATTAAAGTTGGGGAGGCAGATGAAATACTCCACCCACATTGCTAGCTCAGAGAAGAGTTCCCAGGGGGTTCCAGCCAGCACTCACAGAAACTGAGACCACAGAAGTCACAGCTTTCAAGGGGGGGGCAGCATGTGACAGCGAGTCCATCATTTCACAGCATGCTTTTCTTTTTCCCTGAGATGCCAGAGTAAAATGAAGTGAATGTTCTCTATCCCAGGGGAGAATTGAGAACCAACTGTACTCCACAATTGACTTGTTTTCTGGAATGTCCCCCCCCCCCCAGAGACCTTCTGAAAACAAATGACTGAGTGTCTATCCTGTGCACCAACACAGGATGACTTAAAAAGCAAGGTGAACGGCCGCTCTGGAACCTACCTGGACTGCAAACCTGAAACACAGAGTTTCTGGTCTTAACCATGACTCAAATATTCCCATGTGACTTACATAACCATGTCCAGGCACAGTTTCAAAAAAGAAAAAAATAAATAAAGGCATAAAACAGATCTTTGTGTCCTGCATTATGGCTAATAAATATTCTGAAACGCAAACTCTTTAAAATATAACTAGATCCTGAATGAATTGCATAATCAATCTTTTCAAAGCATTGCTGAGCTCCAGAAAGTAAGACCCATCACCAAATAAATTGTATTAGGTGAAGAGAGAGGAAAATAGTGAGCTATAACCAAAATGATGAGCAATCAGGAAGAAGAAAAGCCAGCATTTCCTTGACGATAGCAATATATGTACATCCATGTTCATAGCAGCACAATTCACAGTAGCCAAATCACGGAACCAACGTAGGTGTCCATCAACAGATGAATGGATTACAAAATGATAGGACATGCACACAATGGAATTCTACCCAGTAATAAAGAAGAACAAAATTACGTCATTTCGAAGAAAATGGATGCACGTGGAGAACATTATGTTAAGTGATATTAACCATCCACAGAAAGTGAAGGGTCGCGTTTTCTCTCACATGCAGAAGCTCAAGAGTAATTGAGATACAAGAGGGACCCTAGATGATGGAGGAGAAACCCCAGTGTAGTGATGGAGGGGTCTAGGGGAGCGTGGGGGGGGGGATTAATGAAGGAAATACTTCCATTGATGTTACGTACATATTTGAAATTACCAGTGCCAATCTCAATATCAAGAGTGGGGAAGGAAGGAACTAGGGAAGAAGCTGGGGGAACCTCACCAAGAGCTGTGTGCATGCATGCCCCTTCTACTCTGAACTACAGAATGATGTGAGACTACAATGCACCAATAAATGTATAAAAGAAACAGAGAGAGAGAGAAAGGGGGGGAGAGAGAGAGAGAGAGAGAGAGAGAGAGAGAGAGAGAAGAGAAGAGAAGAGAAGAGAAGAGAAGAGAAGAGAAGAGAAGAGAAGAGAAGAGAAGAGAAGAGAAGGCTAAGCCTGGAGCAAGATGAGAATCTAGACCTAAGTTCTTTGGATCAGGCTTATATTCTCAAAGGAAGTTAAAATTGTCCCCAGTTTAGAAGGCTCACTGGCTCCCAGGAAAAACATGCGACTCCAATCCAGGCCTCAGTATCTCACAGAATAAAAGCAATTAAATGTGACTTTAAACTAGGAACTTACCAATGCACAAAGAAAAGATCACTATGAGTTATAGTATATAATATATACAATATATAACTCATAGTATAGAGTATAGAGGTATGGACATGTTTTCTCTGTCCTTCTATGCCATGTATTTTCTTTTCTTCCCTTCTAGCACTAGGTTGGACTTTCAGTGCTATGTTGAATACGAGAGTGACAGCTGACTAAAGCTGACTTCCTTGCCTTATTCTCTATACACAGGCGAGAACACACATTCTCTCTCCGCTATGCTTTGTGCTCTTTATTAAGGTTGAGAAAGTTATTTTCAACTTTTCATTTACTGAAGGTTTTTATGAATGGTTGTTGAATTTTGTCAAGTGCTATTTCTGCATCATTTGATTTAATATAGGGAATTATTATTATTACTATTACTATTATTATTATTGTGCTTTGCATTGATTGACTATTGAATATCAAACCAGCCTTGCATTCCTGAAATAAACTCCTGTGTTTCATTCCTGATACTGAAAATTTGTGTTTTCTCTCTTTTTCTCTTTGCCAGCATTGCTAGAGGCAATGTTGATTTTATCAAGCATATAACTATACTTTAATAATAGACATATATAGATGTATTACATATAACATGTACATACATGTTCTATTGTTGGTTATATAGTATATAACCTATTGGGTTTGTTGTTGGTGGTGGTGGTTATATGATTTCAATTATTTCAAGTTTGTCATACTTTCCTTTATAACCCAGTAGTCTATTTTGGTGATTATACATGTGGCCTTAAAGAGGAGTGTATTCTGTCATGATTGGGTAGAGAATTATGACAATTTCAATTAAATCTCACTGATACGTAAGATTATTCAATTCTTCTCTATTCTTTTTTTATTGTAGAAATTCGTGCATTGTAAGCATACAACTTTGTTAGGTACAAATTGTTAATGACATATTTGCACACATTTCTCATTTGACCCCTTCCCCAATTCCCACCCCACTCCCTCACCCTCCCTTCCTCTCAGGTTCAATTCAGTGAGTGAGTTGATAGAGTTGTGAAAGTACATCATGTGCCTTAGGGTGTCCCCCCTCCCCGTCCCTCCCCTTGGATTAAATCAACTTCTTTGCTTATCAAGGGTCTCCTTTTTCACCTGGAGACCCTCTTATGCCTCATCTTCTCCCTAGCATCCGCATATTAGGGAGAACATATGCTTTTTTGCTCTATTCTTGATTTTTTTTGCCTAGTGTGTTTATAAATTACTTGGAGAAGGGCTTTTAAGTACCCAACTATACTTGCATATTTCTCAGTTTCTCCATTCATTTTTACCAGCTTTTTCATCATAGATTCTGAAGTTCTGTTGTTTGGTGTATGCACATTTAGGATTGTGATATCTTCTTGGCAAAGTGATCATTTTATCATTCTGTAATGACCATCTTTATCCTAGTAATTTTCTTCCATATGAAGTTTCTAGGTATGATATTAATATATTCATTCCAGCTTTCTTTTTACTAATAGTTATATGACCCATAATTTTCCTTAAATCCATCTATATCATTATATTTTAAGTTAATTACTTGTAGACAGTATACAGTTGGTTCATACTTTTACTCATTTTGAAAATCTCTTTCTATTGTGGTCTCTTAGATAAAAGTTGGGAATATTTTCCATAAAGGACTCGATAGTAAGTAGATGGCTTTCTATGCCATATATAGTCTTTGTTGTATAGACTTCTTTGTTTTAACAATCCTTTAAATGTAAAAAAAAATTTTTTTTCTGGAAAAACTAAGAATGTAAGGACCTACACCTAACATCATGCTTACTGGTGAAAGACTAAAAGCCTTTTCCTTAACTTCAGGATCAAGGTAAGGATGTCCATTCTCATTAATTTTACTCAATGTAGTACTCCAAGTGGAAGAAAAGAAAAGAGAAAGGAAAGGGAAAGGGAAAGGGGAAAGGGGAAAGGGAGGAAGGAAGGAAGGAAGGAAGGAAGGAAGGAAGGAAGGAAGGAAGGAAGGAAAAAAGAAAGAAAGAAAAAACAATATTAGATGCATATATAAAACTATTCCTATTTGTAGATGAACTAATTGTCTATGTGTAAAATCCCAAGTCTACAAAAGAAAGCTTCTAGAACTAAGTGAATTCAAGAAAGTCACAGTGTACAATATCAACAGAAAAGCATCAATCACTTGTCTGTAAACCAAGAAAGAACATTTAAAAACTAGAACTTAGAGCTGGGTGTGGTGGCACACACTTGTAATCCCAGTACTTGGGAAGCTGAGACTGGAGGATCTGGGTCCGCAGCCAGCCTCAGCTACTTAGTGAAGCCCTACGCAACTTACTGAGACCCTGTTTCCAAATAAAGAATAAATAATAGGGCTGGGGTGTAGCTCAGAGGTAGAATGCCCCTGGATTCCATCCCCAGTACTGCAAAAAAAAAAAAAACCTAGAACTTAAAACAAAATATCATTTACAACTGCTCCAAATAAAATGAAACAGGTATAAATCTAACAAAATGCTGACAAATACAAAATGCTGATGTAAAAATAATCACAGAAACCTAAATAAATGAAGAGGCATATCATGTTATTGGAGAGAACAGTAGAGCTGACTGTCTTCAAGCTAATCTATAGGCTGCAATACCTTTCTAATCCCAGCACATTTTTATCATGCAATTCAGCATTCGCACTCCTGGAAATTCATCACAAATGAAGACTTTTGTCTACATAAAAGCCTATATACAAATATTCATAACTTTATGAAATACCCCCAAACTGGAAACAACCCAAATTTCCTTCAATTAGTGAACAGTAAACAAATTGTGGTGATCCATGTCATTAAATTCTAACTTCTTAAAATACTGATACTTCTGGGAAAGGTAATGATTCAAACTATCAGCTATTACTTCTTGAGGCTGAAAGATATGAGGACCATTTCTGATGCAGAAAATACAGAAGGAACTGGCCAGTTTTCTTTCATGAGTTTTACCAAAAATTAACTCTAAAAACGATCTTTTCATTGTTTTGTCATCACAAGGACTTTAAAAAGAACCTCAGAGTTATTTTTTAACTTCATATTGTGTTTTATGATTAACTTTTTGATGTACTTAGCTTTATTAGGACATTTTTCTGTTTAAAAATTCTGTTAATCATCATATGCCATAGGAAAAGATTCTCCTAATTCCATTAAAAAATACTAACCAGCAATAAAAGAAACTTTTGATACATATAATGACTTGTATAGATCTCAAAAAAATTATGAAAAGCCAATTTCAAAGTAGTTACACACTCTAGAATTTCTTCATATAACATTTTTGAAATTAGAGCTGGGGAACATGTTAGTGGTTACCGGAGAAGGGTCAAGAAAGATGATTATGGCTATAAAAGGCTAGTTGGTGTTACAACCATTCTGTATCTTGATTGTCACGGTGGCTACATAAATCTACATAATAAAAAGTTGTACAGCCAGGTGTGGTGGCGCACACTTGTAATCCCAGCATTTGGGAGGCTGAGACCAGAGGATCCGGGTTCGTGGCCAGCCTCAGCTACCTAGTGAGGCCCTCCACAACTTAAGTGAGACCCGGTTTCAAAATAAAGAATAAAATAGGGCTGGGGGTATAGCTCGGAGGTAGAACGCCCCTGAGTTCAATCCCCAGTACGGCAAAAAAAAAAAAAAAAAAAAGTTGTATAGAACTACTAAGTATACACACATACAAACATATGCACAAGTACATGCAAAATTGGTCAAATTTGAATAACGTCAGAAGATTGTATCAACATCAATAATACACTCTAATAGAGATGCAACACACTGTATCAAATCCTGGCTGTAATATACTCCAGCATGGTCACTACCAGTAGTATCTAGGTAAGGGTAAGTGGTGGGATCTCACTGTATATTCCTTACAAATGCATGCGAATTTGCAAGTATATCAAAGAAAAGTTGTATAAATAGGTGAAAAAGATCACTTTTTACTCCAGGGACATACAAAAAAGGGCTGGGAGCCAATTTGGTCCATGGGCTGTAATTATATTTACTGCAATTATTGTTATTTTAGGATTTAAGTCTGCCTTTTTTTTTTTTTTTTTTTTTTTTGTGGTACTGGGGATTGAACTCAGGGGCATTCTACCTCCGAAATACACCCCCAGCCCTATTTTTTATTCTTTATTTTGAAACCAAGTCTCACTAAGTTGCAGAGTGCCTCACTAGGTAGCTGAGGCTGGCTGCGAACCTGGATCCTCCGGTCTCAGCCTCCCGAATGCTGGGATTACAAGCGTGCACCACCACGCCCAGCTAGTCTGCCATTTTATTATTTGTTTTCTCTTTGTTATTTCTCCGCTCTATTCGTCTGTGTCTCCTTTCTTGACTTTCTGGAACACGGTTTTATATGCCATTTTAATGTATTTCTAGTGCTTTAAAACTACACCTGTGTGTATATTTAATTTTGTGGTTGCTCTCGGGAGTACAATACATATTCTTAACTTACCAGGCTAGTGATACTAACATTTGATTACTTCCAATGGAAATCAAGAACCTTACTACTACTTATGTCCCTTCATCCTGCCCCCTTTACCATATCACTGTCTTAAATATTACATTTATAAGGGCTGGGTGGAGGTCAGTGGTAAAGTGCATGCTTAGCATGAGTGAGGCAATGGATTCAATCACTAGCACCAAAAATAAATAAATAAATAAATAACTTTTATGTTAAAAACCACATCAAATTTTTTTTTACTTTCATCCATCAAATATAATATTTATAACTCGAAAAAAATCCATTGCATTTACCCCTTTCATTGCTCCTAATTCATTTCTAATGTTTGAAGTTTCATCCTGTTATCACTTTTGTTTTTCTGTCTCAAGAACTTCCTTTGACAATATTTTCAGAATAGTTCAGCTGCAAACAGATTCCCTAAGTTTCCTTTATTTTATCTTCATTTCTGGAGGATATTTACACTAGAGAAAGAATTCTGGATTGACAAGGTTCTTGTTTTTGTTTTTTGGGATTTTTTTTTTTTTTCAGTTGAAAAAAATGCTGTGACACTCTTGACTGGTTGCCACATTTTCTGAAATATACTGTCAGCCACATCCTTGATCCCCTGAGGTTATGGCGATAGGTTCCCTTCCAATGAAGCTGTTCTTTTCTCTCGGGTTGCCTCGGAATTTTTTTTCTTCGTCTTGAGTTTCCCTAAAATGGATAATGATGCATCTAGGAATGGATCTCTTTAGATTTATCCTGTTTGGAATTTGGTCAAGCCTTTTTTAAAAATTCATTTACTTTTATGGTTGCATTGTAATCTCACATCATAATGAAATTCAGAGTAATAAGGACATATATGCACACGGCACTTGGTGAACGCCTCCCCAGATCCCTCCCATATGTGATAATGAGACTGCCATTGATAATTTAGTATACCTACATAGCACCATTTTTGTATGTCTGCATTTGCATTATTTGGAAAGTTTTGGAAGATATAAGCAATTGTTTATTGAAATGCTTTTCCAGCCCTACACTCTTCTGCTTCTCCTAAAAGACCCCTTGGGGCTCTTTGTCTTATTTATTGTGTTTCTCTCTGATGTTCAGATTTGATCATTTCTGTTATCTATGTCTAAGTCCATTGATTCTTTTCTCATCACTTTTCTGTGAGTGAGCCATCTAGTTTTGTTTTGTTTCTTTTAAGTACCATATTTTCAGTTCTACGGTTTCAGTTTGGTGGCTCTTTATATCTTCTATTTCTTTCCTGAGACTTAATAATTTTCTGTTTGTTTCAAGGCTATGTGAAATTATAATATATACAGCATTATTATCAGTACTTTAAAACTATTATTTAATAAGTTTAACATCCCCATCAACTCGGTTTTTATATCTATTGATTGTCTTTCTTTCCTTCTTTTGTTTCTATGGTTTCTAGATATTTTTACAAAATTTGATTGGTGCATTGTAATTGTACAAGATAGTGAAATTACCAGTGATACATTCATATGTGCATATAGCATTATTTGGTCTGTTTCCTTCCCTATATATCTATCCCCTTTCCCTCCTCTCCACCCTCCCCCCAAATCCCTTCCCCTGCTCTACTAGACTCTCTTCTAATTTTCATTTTTATTTTTCTCTTTAGCTTCCACTTTTGAGAGATCTATATATTTTTCTTTGTCTTTGCAGTGCTGTGGATCTCACCCTGCAGGGTCCTGTGCATACCAGGCAAGCTCTTCTACCACTGAGCTCCACCTCAGCCCCTGTTGATTGCTTTTTCTAATTCAAGCTAAAATTTTACTGTACCTCCACATGACAACTTTGAATTGTGCATAGATATATTAAGTACTGTGCTATGAGACTTTTGTTCCTATTTAAATCTTCTATTCCATTTAAGTCAAGAACACACAGCCTGGACTTTTCCTGGGATGTCATTTGAATGTGCGGTTCAATTTCAAAGCCTTGGTAGCATTATTCTGGGCTGCCCTTGCATGATATGCAGAGGCCGGGCTGAAGCTTGGGGTGCTCCACCCCATGGTTCAGCTCACAGAGCTCTGGTCCAGTTGGTTCTCATCAGTTTTACTCACCAGTTGCTCAGGAGAATGCCCAGAACTCCACAGACAGATTTAAAGGGCCCTTCCTCCTGCTTCTTCCTGTCATTCCTCTTTCCCCAACTGTCTGTCTAGTGGGAAGGAAACTGTTTACTGAATATACAGCAATGATGATCAGCATGATGATCACATCGCAATCCTCACAACACCTGGTTGTGCACGGGGGAGGGGAGGAGACAAGGCTTGCTCTTGATCGCGGCATTGCTCAGAACAGCAAACACAAACTATTCTTGAATACGACAACGGAGAAATACCTTTAAGTGGAGGCACACAACCAAATATTATATAGCACTTTAAATGAACTATATCTATATACATAGGCACATTGTTGAGCAAAAATAGCCAGTCACAGAGGCCAAGTATAGTAGATCTCACTTTTATGAAGTTTGAAGATAGGTAAAAAACTGAACTATATCACTTAGAAATTCGTAAATATATATATTCAAAAATATTTGGTAAAAACTAAAAGAATTTAGGGCACTGTCTCTCTCTGGGAAAGAGACAGGGTGATGTAGCAAAGGAGAACCACGCAGAAAACTTTATATTACTGGTAATATCCTATTTCTCAACTTCAGTGATGGACTCGCAGACTTTGTTTTGTTTTGTTCTTGTGGTACTGGAATTTGGACCCAAAGGCATTCTACCTCCAGCTACACCCACATCTCTTTTCATATTTTGTTTTTGTATTGAAACAGGTTCTCACTAGGTTGCTGAGGGTCTTGCTAAGTTGCTGAGACTGCTCTTGAACCTAAGATTCTCCTGTCTCAGCCTCCCAAGTACTGGGATTACAAGCACACGCCGCCACACCTGGTTCAGAATGTTTTATTACGTACACCAATCACATATATGCTATGTATTTATTTAGTAAGTATTATGTACCTCTCATACTGGGATTCTGTACAGTCAACTCTCCATATCTGTGGCTTCAGCATCCCTATATTCAACCAACTGTATATTAAAAATACTCAGAAAAAAATGTGTCAATATTAAACATGTACAGACTTTATTCTACTTGCCTTCATTTCCTAAACAGTACTTTGTAACAACTATTTATATAGCATTGACATTTATTAGGTATTTTAAGTAGCCTAGAGATTATTTAAAGTATGCAGAGCAATATATATATATATATATATATATATATATATATATATATATATATATGCTATTTGCACACAGTATGACTTTATATAAGAGATTTAAGCATCTGTGGGTTTTGGTATCTGTGAGGGTCCCCCATCAATACCAAAGGGTATATGTATATATGCTTATATGAACCATCTGTAAGACTTACTCTATAAAAACTAAACAATCATTTTTTATTTTTTGTGTTCTTGATGATTGTCATCCTAACTGGAATGAGATGGAATCCAGTGATTTGCATTTCCCTGATGGCTAAAGAAGATGAACATTATTTTACATATTTGTTGCCCATTTGTTTCTTCTTTTGAAAAGTGTCTGTTCCACTTGGTTGCTCTTTTTTTTTTTTTTTTTTTTGCGGTACTGGGGATTGAACTCAGGGGCATTCTACCTCCGAGCTACACCCCTAGCCCTATTTTTTATTCTTTATTTTGAAACAATATCTCACTAAGTGCATCACTAGGTAGCTGAAGCTGGCCAAGAACCCAGATCCTCCCGGTCTCAGCCTCCCAAATGCTGGGATTACAAGCGTGCGCCACCACACCCGGCTTACTTGGGGTTTTTAAAGGGTTAAGCTTTTTAATCTCTTTATATATTCTAGATATCAGACCATTTTCAGATGGGTAGGTGGTGAAGATCTTCCATTCTGCCAGTTCCAATCTCAAAGACTTGCAAGATGAGGGTGGAGGGACCCAGTGGGGAGGGCAACTCTTGGGCTAAGAGACCATGTGCCATTTACCTAACAATAGATGCCAAGTATTCAGATACACCTTTCTAACTCCCACATGTGAAGAGCAAATAGAAAAGAATAACAATGACCTCTTTCCTCAAAAAATGTATGCCTGATTTTAGTCCTAATCTAAGTCTCTAGGAAATCTGAATATATAACAAATGTTACTGCACCCAAGTGATGGATATGCTACATTTGAGGGTGTCAAGTGGGAAGATTTCTGTGAAATTCTTTTTTGAGTATTCCAAAATTTCTTTATTTTATTATTTTGTGGTACTAAGGATTTAACCCAAGGGCATTCTACTTCCAAGGTACACTCCCAGCCCTGTTTAACTTTTTTTTTGGAAACAGGGTCTCGCTAGGTTAATGAGAGTCTCACTACTTGCTGAAGCTGGTCTTGAAACTGTGATCCTCCTGTCTCATCCTCCCAAGTACTGGGATTACAGGCATGTGCCACCACAGTTGGCTTAGAAAAAAATTTATTAAACCCACTGAAATTATGTCCTTTAAGAAGGCTGTTAGAAAAATTTATTCCCACCTCTACCAAAAAAAATCTGATTTTGAGATGATGATGATTGCATTTACATGATAATTCAGGACTTGATTATTTTCCTGGAAGATACAAGCTGAGGTAGAAAAAAGTACAGGCATAAAAAATGAATTTTGGCAAAATCCCAGGCACTAGTACCTATAGTAGTTAACCATAGGAAATAGAGTTGTTTTTGTCCCATCTTGTGGATGGGGAAACCAGGGTTTAGACTGAGGAGACACACTGTCCTGAAGCTACACCAGCAGTAAACAAGAGAGTCAGAATTTAAACTCACGTCTGTGTGTGAAATGTCTGTTCTCCCCACTGCCAAGGTTCTAGGAGTATGTTCCAGACCAGCAGCATCGACATACCTGAGAACTCATTAGAAATGCAGATTCTCACTCCCACACCAGACCTTTTGAAATAAAGACTCGAGAGTCAGGACGCAGAAATTTGTTTTGACAAGATTCTGGGGGATACTGATGCACACTTGGATTAGAGAACCACTGCACTGTGTCTCCATCAATATTCTCATGGCTATATTCCAGCAAACCCAACCACACAACTAAGCAGAAAGAAGATCTATTTGCTCACAGTTTCCTTGGAGAGTCAAATTCAGTTCATGTCAGGCTGGATCTGGGGAGCTCAGGGAATGGTAGCAGGAAGCAGAGAGAGAGAGAGAGCAAGGGCTCTGCTCTCACATCATGGAGGCCAGAAGCAAGAGAGAGAGCCAGCAAGCAAGGGGATTCGGAGACACTAGCACAGTCCCTAAGGTCACACCCCCAGGGACCCACCTTCTCCAGCCACACCCCACCAGCCTGGATGACCACCCAGTAAATCCATTACGATGGATTTATTTATGGGTGAGATCACAACCCTCATGATTCAATTACATCAACTCAGAACATTAATACATAAGCTCTTTAGAGGACATCCCATGTCTAATCATAGCACGGTGCCAGACCAATTCACAAACAGTGAGGATGCAGGCTCAGTGTTGAAAAGAGATGTGATATGGAGCGGGGCATGCTCTTTATGAAAAGAGACCTAGCACATGGCCTGATGTGTATTCTCCATAACACTGAACTCCATACTTAAAATGGACTAAAAGAGTAGATCTTAAATGACCTCAAAACACACACGTGCACACGTGTACATGCATGCACACACACACACACACACACACACACACACACACACACACACCAACCATGTGAGGTGCTGGATGTGTCAATAATACGACATATACAGACCTAGCTGATGCCCTCCCTACAGGGAGATGGAGTAATTGAGCTGTTTTTCTTAGCATGTTCAACCTGGAGACTGGTAACTAGCCACAAAAGTGAACCAATTTGCTCCAAATCACACAGCCAGCTGATTACAAACAGAGTCGGAAAGAGAGCACGGATGGCCAGGCATCTAGTTTGTGCTTGTTCTACTCGGGCCTCCTTTTCTTGTCCTCTCTGCACTCTTCAGTTCTGTTCTTCACACTAAACATCAGATGTAGCACTACATTCTTCTCTTCTGGATCACACATTGGAGTCTGAGATGATTTTAACTTGGAAATTCTGAAAAGGAGTTTCGTTTTTTAAACTCAACCTTTCCATCTCCTGGCTCTGGGCCCGGGAAGCTGGCCACCTGTTCCTAACTCATTTTTGTCAGCTGGAGAATAACTGAGAGAGAGGTGCCAACAGTAACCTGGTCCAAAAATAGGGCATGGAAAGCCTCAGTAGGCAGGGCAATTGTGGGGACAGCCGGGAGGCAGAGATGCAATCAAGGATAAAGGCATGGTGAGAGCTGGCTGTCAGCTGGAACTCTTTTTTCTTCCCATGTTTACCATAAGACAGCTTTGTTAGAAAATATACAATAGAAAATAAGAAATTAGGTAACCATGTTGCCAGGAACAGGAGTATAGAAGATAGGGATAGAAAATAGGCCCAAAGTAGCAGGACAAAAATTAACTAAAACTCTGATCAGCTCAGCCCCTGGCAAAGAAGGACAGAAGTTGAGTAGCTCTGGAGGTTTTCCAGAAAATAAAGGTATGGAGGACCAGGGAACAGACTTTGTGCAAAGCTCGATAAAGACTCTATGAAGAAGGAAGAAAGCTATTTGTGCCAACTGTAAAACAGAAGCAAGAGAAACAGCCAGGAATGGTGGTGCATGTCAGTAATCCTAGTAATTAGGAGGCTGAAATGGGAAGATTGCAGTTTCAAGGCTAGCCTTAGCCAATGAGCAAGGCCCTCAGCAACTTAGCAAGATCCTGGTTCAAAATAAAAATTTAAAAAATACAGTGGGGGGTGTAGCTCAGAGGTAGAATGACCCCTGGGTTCAACCCTAGTACCGGGAAAGAAGGAAGGAAGGGAGGAAGGGAGGGAGGGAGGAAGGAAGGAAGGAAGGAAGGAAGGAAGAAGAGAAGAGAAAGAGGAAGAGGAAGAGGAAGAGGAAGCGAAGCGTAGCGAAGAGAGGCAAGAGAATCCATCTGACTTCCTTAGCTGGGGCTGGGGCCAACCAGGTGGGGGACCAGCAATGAGCTACATGTAAGCTATGGTGTCAATCTAAGCTTTTGTTAGAGATCATTAAAGATCGGAATGGATGCACTATTCTAGTTATGGTTTAACTCTAAGGACTGCACTGTGGCTTGTAAGTCTGTGTAAAGATGAGGAGGCAAGCTGGTACACAGGAGGCACCATGACTTGCTCCCCTGTACTGGGTGGTGTGAGGTGATGCGGAAAAGGCTTCAAAACTCCAGGTCTCTTAAAGTACAAGGTGATGATACTACTGTGATCATTCCTCTAACTCTGCTCTGTTGGTTTAACAGGTGGGGTAGCATGTTTGTGAGCTGTTAGGTCGCAAGGAAGACAAAACTCCTCAGGATTGATATTCTCAGGACAGAGGTTAAGTTCAGGAAACAACACAGCTCAAGTTCCTCTTATCTGGCCAAGATTCATACCCCATTATCAAAGCCATCGACTATTAGGCTTATCATTCTTTATTTTCTTTTACTACTGCAACAACAGAAAAGGTTGATTTTCACTGGCAAGACAAAGCTTGCACCCCAATTATAGTCTCTGACACTTACTACAAAAGAAATGAATGTCTCATAGCCAAACTCGTGATTGTTCCTGAAGATAGATGAAAGAGAAGGCAGGTATCTAGTATACCTCCAGGACTTTGTGTTGAAACTACCCACTGGGGTCTAAGCTCTGAGAGGAGTAACTAGGTAGGCTTTATTTGTGTCTGTGTATACATAAAATTCTAGGACATGTCTTAGCCTACTCACACAGGGTCAGAGGAAATGAGAGAAAGCATGTCTATTCTATGTCTTAAAACTTCTACTGATTGTCATCTAGCATGGACCACACCATAGGAAGCTAAGCAAAAATAGAGACTGATTTCTAAAATTACATGGTAAATATTTCCTGACATAGACCCTGTAAATTGCCTGCCAAACAGTCATCCCTTCCTCTCCTGACACTCTCCCCCCACTTCTTACTTACTAACTAGACTTTTTCTGACTAGCAACAGAGCCACCTAAAAATATGCAATGTCCCAACCTCTCTCATACACAGCATAAGGCGATGGCAAAGATGTGACCGATAAAATACAGGCAATGGTCCTCTGCCTGATTAAAAAGCTAAATCTTGCTAAAAAGATACTCCTCCACCACTCACCATTTTTTTTTCCTGACTATAATGCACTCTCAAGGCCTAGAGACATAGTCACCAGCTCTGACCATGCTGAGGTGAGCATGAGAAGGAGAGCTACCCAGAAAGGACAGAGAATGAGAAGACAAGGCCTCCTTAGGTCCAGGGGTATCTCCAAGCAACTGCCCCAACCCCAGCAACTGCCCTCACCTTCACTGTCTGCCTCTGTACTTATTATTAAGTGAGACAGACAAGCCCTTGTTTAAGCTTCTCTCAGCCAGCCTTTCTTTTATTTTTGGTTGAACATATTTCTAATTGGCAAGAGAGACTTTCTGAGGCATAGTGGGACTTAGAAGCCTTAAAGGGGGGAGAGCAGGGAAGCTGGGTTGCAGGCAAATAAGACTGAGGAGGAAAGACTGGAGGGACAGCACAGGGGGGTGACATTGGCCTGATACGTCATCATTGTGACATCAGTAGAAAGGCTAATGGTATTTTGGAGGCAGCGAATGGAGGACGTGACTCTCCCAGGGTTGCTTTATTCACGGGTGGATGTTTCCTGAACTCTGCTCTAAGCCCAGCACCCCACCCCTCCTCCTCCTGCCTTATGGTTAATACCAATCTCTGGAACTCCATGCTTCCTCACTGGTATAAAAGATGCTCTCCTCTAGGGATCTTGAAATCCTTTAGCAAAATATACAGGGAGAATTGTCCTGGCTTCATTAATGGAGAATTTCTCTAACTCACTTGACAGCCTGGGTAATAAAGGAATATGTGTCTATTCTACTTTTTCTGAAAGGTCTATTATCATCCAATATGGAAAATGAACTCTGAAGGTTGAACAAAACTGAGCTGAGTTTCTAACCCTAGTAAATACATCTAAACACATCTAATGCTAATTATAATCATATTGTGCTGGATGATAATTTTACTTGAATGATAACTAATACACATTAGAGATGGCAAGTATTTCTATAAAAAACAAACCACTTTTTAAATCTTTCTCAGCCGGGCATGGTGGCGCATGCTTGTAACCCCAGCATTTGGGAGGCTGAGACCAGAGAATCCAGGTTCGCGGCCAGCCTCAGCTACCTAGTGAGGCCCTCCACAACTTAGTGAGACCCTGTTTCAAATAAAGAATAAAAAATAGGGCTGGGGGTATAGTTCGGAGGTAGAATGCCCCTGAGTTCAATCCCCAGTACCACAAAAAATTAAGAAAATAAAAAATAAATCTTTCTCTTTGTTTTGTTGGTTTTCTAATGTCTATAATTAGCAGTAAATCCCATGATCTTATTACCTTAGTATTATCACATATGCATGCCATATACTCCCAGAAAAACATAAAACCTGAGACAGGAGGATTGTAAGTTCAAGGACAGCCTGGGCAATTTGGTGAGACTCTGTCTCAAAATAAAGAATAAAAATAGCTGGGGAAAAAGTTCAGTGGTAAAGCACCCCTGGATTCACACATACACCAATAAACTTTCTGCACCTTAAACTTGGAAGGGCACCATCAATTTTCCTCCAGGATCCTGACCCATACAAAATTTGTATAAGAAAGAATCCCTTTGCCAGGGACGGTGACACGTGCCTGTTATCCCAGTACTTGCGAGGCTGAGACAGGAGGATCACAGGTTGGAGGCCAGCCTCAGCAACTTAGCAATACCCTGTTTCCAAATAAAAAATAAAAAGGGCAGGGGGTGTAGGTCAGAGGTAGCATACCCCTGGTTTTGAAATAAGAAGGAAGGAAAGGAAAGATGGAGGGAGGAGAAAAGGGAGGGAGAAAGGAAAAAAAGAAAGGAAATCTCCAGTTTGGGTCCAGAGGAAAGGATACAGCCATGTGATAGCAAGCTGGTATCATCTCAGTTCTTCAAAATAGCCTGGCACACTGGGGCTATGAAGAAGCCCTTTAAAATGGCAGAATGGTTAATTCAGCCGGAAGCCAGAACAATTATAAATGTGTATGTATCTGATAACAGACATTTAAAGTACGTGAAACAAAAACCAACAGAACTAAAGGGCAAAAATTATAGCTGGAAATTTTTAACAGACCTCTTTTTCAAATGGCAGCAGAGTAAGTAGAAAATAAATCACTGAAAATTTAGAATATCTGTAGAACGCATGGAGAAATATCTTTTAGAAGTGCTAAAATAAATGTGCCTACTGAATATTTAAAATTAAAAAAAAAGATCTGTAGAACTTCCCCATCCTCATCACACAATTGTCTACAATATTTATACCAGGGGACACACCTACGACTGGCATTTAGAGATGAAATAAGATTTTATTGCTATGACACAAATGATATCAATCAAAGTGCCAGTGACATATGACGTCCTTGAACTAGGAGGATGTAAAAAGCAGAGAACGCTGGGAGAAGCGCAGAGAGGAGGAACCTCTCAGCCTTTAGAAGCCAAGAGAAGGAGACGCGGGGCCTGGTGTGGGATTTAGCTCACTTATATCATGTTCTAAACTTCTGTGACAGTGTTAGAAGTCAGGCTGGTGGCTTTCCTTGGGAGGTAATGACCAGAAGGCGACACAGGATCGATATCTGGAGTGGTGACCACACTTTGCCCATGATTATGGTACTACTTAAAATGCCGTGCTCGACTTGTGAAAATTCTGTTAGCTCTACTCCTATGATCTGAGCACCTTTGGGAGCACAGATTGTTCTTCAAAGACAAACACTTTTAAAAGACAAACTCCATGCACTTCACACTTTAATTTCAGTTCAGGGCTTATCTTCATGAATGTTAGTTGAAACAGAGAAATAACACATGCAAAGATACCCTTTGGGCTTGACCACATGGGAATGGATTTGAAGGAAATTTTAGTTTTCAGTGCAACAAACCACAAAGGAGCCTGTGAAGAAAATAAATAGGACAATGTTTCATAATGTGGGACCTTTGCACATATAGTGTTACGGGCTGGCCTGAGGCCTTAGCCTTAGCATAAGTAACTCCATTTTGCTACCCTAGGTGACCCAGCTAGCCACGCATAACTGCTTGTTTGGCTTCTGTAATTTCTGCTTGACTCACACCCACAGGAACAGCCCATTAGGAACTTTCCATTCTTGTCACAACTTAGATGTCTATAACAGAAGGATCCATCTTCACCACAACCAAGATATGTGTATAATAGAAGTGATTGACGTAATTCATTGAGATTACATACAATATTGTTTTGTGCCTTCTAAATGTTATACTTGGCTACCACCCCTGCTGTGAGAACCTAAACTTGTCACCCTGAGCTTACGGTTTGTCTGTATAAAAGTAGCCCAAAACGGCCATTCAGCACTTCACTTGGGTTGAGTGCCCAGTGTGGTCCCAGCCAGTAAATAAAGACTTTCTTTTGGCTACTTTTGGGTCTGAGTGGTCTCCCCCGGTGGTCCTACCTCATAACGATAGGTGTCGTTGTTTATTGCTGGCTGGGATTATCAGGCCCCACTCCTCACCCTTCCTTCTAGCCATGTCCTGTGCTATAGGACTTTGAAAAAAGAGCTTTCCTCCTGCTTCTGTTAGTACATTTCTCCAAGCCTTGACTCTGGGCTTGATCTTGTGACTTTCTCTGTGCAATTATACAAGGACCAGAGAGACAATGAGCCAGTTCCAAGCTGAAGCCTTCGGAGACGGCACATATTCCTGCTTGCTCTTTAGTTCCCTGTTACTGCCTTGAGTATTTTCCAAGTAGCTGCTGTGTCCTCATCCTGAACCTCAAAATTAAACACATGGAGCAGACCTGAGCCACCTCCACCCTCAATTTTAAACAGAGACATGCCAACAAACCCACAGATATATGAGCTAAGTAAATACTTAACGCATACGCTGGGAATGGTGGAGCACAGTTGTAATCCCAGTACTTGGGAGGCTGAGACACGAGAATCACAGATTCACAGCAAATTAGTGAGGCCCTCTGCAACTTAGTGAGACTCTTTCAAAATAAAAGAATAAAACAGGGCTGGGGGTGTATCTCAGAGGTAGAATACACCTAGGTTCAATCCTCAGCACCAAAACAAAACAAAACTTACTGAATACAACTGAGATTTTTTTTAATAGTTATTACATAGCAATAGTTAATATACCAGCAGAGAGCCAAAAACATGTACTGTACAAGCAAATTTATATAAGTCTGTCCAATTTCTTCAAGCTATAAGGCCTATTCACACACAACGTTGCCTTTACCAAAATTTTTAATGATGATTATAATAACAATGACTAATAATGATAATTGTGATAGCTAACTATAGATGGATGGATAGATAAATAGATGATCAATAGACAGATGATAGATAGATGAATGATAGATATAGAGATGATAGATGGATGATAGATAGATAGATAGATAGATAGATAGATAACGTCCCATTAGCTCTGTTTCTCTGGACAATTCTTGACTACAACTATTATCACTGTCATCTCAGGCTTCTGATGTTCCTGCCTGGCCCACAGTCTCGGAACACCAAGGACAAAGCCCAGGTCAAGACTAGAGAACAGAGCTGGACGCCAGGTAAGAGGTGCAAAGGAAGTTTGTAAATAGACCACAAAGTTCCTGAGCTTCCCAGCTTCTAGCTCTGTGGTCTATTTACAGATTTTTGCCTTCTACCGTCCTGAGCAAAGACTTCCGTCCAGCCAATGCCCATGTGCCGTATTCCTTGGAACAGGCTACACCTCCTTCCACCCTGAGCCAACACTAGCTGTGGGTACTTGAGCCTAGAAAAGAATCCCACCCAATCGAGCAGAAAGAGCCCCTCAGCACTGGCAAAGTGAGTCACTCTCTCATGCTGTGCCTAAGGAGAGAATTAACACTGCCCTCTCCCCAGGTTGCTATTTATTCTCCTCCCTCAAAACCACTCCAGTCCCAGGGTTAGAACTACAGCCCAGATCTATGTTGCAGAGCCCTGGAGTAAGTCCCTCAACCTTTTGGGGCGGGGGGCCTCATCTGCAGCCGTGTCTCTCAAGCTGCAATGTGTATGAGCTCCACCTTGGCATGCTCCTGCAGCTCTTTGGGTTTAAAGTCTTAAAAGGTACTCTGGAGAGCCGAGCAGGGGCAGCGGTAGAAACAGCACATCAGTAGTCTTTGACAGAAGCACCTTCACCTCCTTGACAGTCAGCAGCTCTTGGGGAGGCTGCATTTGCATAACCAGCAAGTGCACAGGACCAGGCCTTGCAAACAGCCTCGCATCTGTCAAAATAAGAAGGCAGTTTGCAGTACCTGATGGGGATCTGAGAAGGATGCCCAATTTGGAGTCAGACCCTGGCACATGTGGCTTTCCACCCTTCTGGCAACCCACTTTTTTTCAGGTGAATCAGAAAGAAAATAAAATGTGCCAAGGACCTAAAAGGTGATGGATAAAGTGCTTGGGATTGACTTGCATTACCTCATTTAATCCTGATAACAGCCTTGAAAGGTCAGTGTGTGTGTGTGTGTGTGTGTGTGTGTGGTGGTGGTGGTGGTGGTGGTGGTGGTACTGGAGATTGAACCCACGGAGCATTCTACCTCCGAGCTACATCCCATTCCTTCTTACATTTTTTGTTTTTGTTTCGAAACAGGGTCTCACCAAGTTGCTGAGAGTCTCACTAAATTGCTGAGGCTAGTCTCAAATCTGTGGCTCTCCTGTTTCAGCTTCCCAAGTACTGGGATTACAGACATGGGCCACCACACCCAGCTTTATTTTCTACTTTGAAACAGGGTCTCCCTAAATTGCTGATGGTTTCACTAAGTTGCTAAGCCTGGCCTTGAATCTGTGACCCTCCTGTCTCAGCCTGCCAAGTACAGGGATTACAGGGGTGCACCACCATGCCTGGCATTTTTTTTTCTTTTGCGAATGAGGAAATGGAGGCTCAAAGAAATTAAATGACTTTCTTAAGGTCATGTGGCTAGTAAGCACGAGAGGGTAAATCTGAACCTGGATCGATCTCACTGCATTTTTAGAACCCAAAAAGGCAAGTGTGGTTAGAATTGAACAAGACAAGAAGGATCTCAATGATGGTGATTTTTCAAAGGTCCACTACTGATTTATCTGAATGGCACAGAGAGGGCACAGATCTGTCCCCAGAATCCAAAGCCAAACGTTCTGTTTCTATCAGCAATAGGTCAACAGTCAGGACACGTTATGGTGGATGGACTTGCTTCAGGAACAAGAGCCCTCTTCCTGGAAAGTTCCTGGAAATCCTCAGGTAACACTGTCACCACCCAAAGTTAGTAAGATTGCTACCACACAGACAGGTACCACTCTCAGGATACCTTGAGGAGAAACGGATAGGTAGAGTTTCACCAAGACACATTTAAACATCAAAAACACAATCCTGTAATACGCATGTGCCTTCTGCTTCTGCCGACCCCAGGACCTGGACACGGGCTGCTCTATGAAGCTCATTATGACTTTGAAATGAATTTGGATTATATTTGCAAGGATTAATTATCTGCCCATTATTGGGCTAACGTGTCCATCTGTGTTGTCCCATTTTCCAAGGCTGTAATTCAGGCATCCGGATCCTCTGAGAACACCAAGAGTCAGGGATGCCAAGTACCACACGGTGCTACACAGATAAGACTGGCAAAGCCGGATTTCAACTGGGTGCTCTCAAAGAGTTTAGAGGTCTTAGTTCCAAATGGGTGAGCCAGGTTTTAGCCACTCGAAACTTTTATAACTATAAAATAGAAAGAGTCCCACAATGTTTTGGACAAGTAGAGCATCACTGAAAGGAAAATGCTACATCCAAAGCTAGTGATGCTGGATGATATAACTAGACTGCACCAAAGGGCAGTATCCACTACTGATTCTTCTTACCGCTTCATCCATCAGCCAAGTGGTCAACCCTACAGATCCCTAAATACAGGGGGAAAATACTCTAGATTTTAGAAAGAGTTGTATTTTCATTCCTGTCAGAGAATTATATATGTGGTTGCCAAAAAGATACCTAGGAGCTCTCAGAGGTGTGCCATCAATGTTCCATTCTCAAGAATTTAAAAAGACTAATGGAAGTGTTTTGTGTCTACTAGGACATGATCAGACAGATCAACAGATAGACCAAGATCATTTTAGCTGGAATTATAGTGACTCATGGTTAGAAGAGCTGGCAGGAAGCCATGGTCAGCAGGCAGAAAGAGACATTAAAATGGGAAAACTAATTATTACCAACTAACATAAATGTTCCAACAAAACACAGTTTAATGGGATAGACAAAAAGGCTAATAAAAACAAAAGTTGAGCAAGAAGATGTGAATAGGCAATTCGAGACCGAGAAACTCCCAAACTAACAATATTCAGAAGAGAGCAAATCAAAACTGATAATATATCATTTTGTACTCATCATATTAGTAAAAGTTAGAAAGCCAGATGCAATTCAATCCCCAGTACCAAAAGAAAAAGTTCAGGTTGAGAGATAAAAGGAGAAATCAGAATAAAGTCTGTAGTGTCACACCATAATTGCTAACTTAAAAAAATATGCACATGTGCTGTATTTTCCAAGAATCCATGCATACTCAAGAACACGTATGTGATACTTAGAGAGGGTGCTGGGGAGAGGTAGAGTCATACATAAAGAAGGAAAGTAGAGTAAGGCAAGAAAGAGTAAATAAAAGGAGACAAGGTATTAACTGTGCTAACAGGGTGTTATGAACTGGAAAGAAAGCCAATCATAACCCTCTGCACCCTGAGACCCAAGTAAATCAAGTATGGATTGCAAGGGGGTTAGGACAACAATAAAAGGGAGGGTAACAGAAAATCACTGAGGTTGACACTAACGGTCAGTCTCTTCCGTCAAGATCTCACCATTGTCAACTGGATGAGACCTCAGGGTCACAGGAGGCACTGCTAGTTCCTCCATTCAGCTTTATTTCTCGGTCACGACTCTGCTGAGGAGGTCCAGGCCACGTCAGGTGTCTAACAGGACCCTGGTTTCATCTCCAGCTCCCAGAAGAAAGGGTCACCAACACGAATTATGATTGCAGATACATCTAAACTTGAACCTCACTTCACTATAGCATAGATTGCTTTTCTATAGACAGGAAGGAGAAAGAAAAACCCTGGCTAGTCTTGGAGAAGAACCCAGCCTCTTCATCGGCCATCACTGCTAGCCCTCTGCTGTACCTTTGCCATCAGAGCAGAAACCTGACTCTGCTGTAGCTTCCAAGTTATCCCTAAAAGAGATTAGGGAATTCCAGGAAATGCCCAGTCAGAAGAGACATGGGTGCTCAGAAAGATAATTGGAGGTAATGAGCTTCCCGAATCACTACCCAGATTGAAGGCTCCTTCTTGCCCTTAATAAGCTAGCAAACAAGCAAGAAATAAATAAATCAGAAGCTTTTACATTTGCTGCCAGTGAGCAATAAGGGGAAAAAAATCTTGACAAGTGAGCAATATTTTCTAGAGCATGAGGCAAAACGAGGATGGGAGAGATTTTTGTGGAGGCATACAAATAGTTGTTTAAATATGAATTTAGCAGAAGACGCCAACCTACAAAGCATAGAATTTGCAAGGATATTAAGAAATACATTACAACAAGTACTGCAAAGGTTAAAAAATTACTAGCATCCACGCTCACATTTAAAATGAAGCTTCAGACACTCATTTCGTTAACACACACAGTTATATTTGCAGCCAAAAGAAAACCTAATTGCTATGGATGGAACATTTGTAAATGTCACATGAGAAAGTCATTTTGCAGGCAACTTATACATCTTTAAATATATGTATTTTTTAAATGAGGCCTGGAGTTACACAAAATTGAATCAAATGAAAACTCAAGGTCAATGCTTAAAGTTACTGTCAAATGATAGATATGTTTAAGAAAGTTTAAGATTTCCAGGATTAAGGAGGCGGGGAAGACAAACAATTTATAAATAATCTAGAAGTTGAGGGGACCCTGGACTACATTTGTGACTTTACTGAGTACGTTTTAATAACTAAAACCCTTCTTCTTAAACAACTCTCCGTCCTCAAATCCAACCAACACAGCTCTCCCTTGTCCTATTTAACACCAAAAATGCAGATATTTTTAATATTTGTTCCAGCTGGGTTTTCACCCTTTAGATGGCAATGGGTCCTCACACTTTGCAATCAGTCCTCTGTGAGCAAATTTTCAATGTGCCATAATAAGTAATTATTATATCTTTTCAGTTCTTGAGGCGAACTGGAATCAAAATGAAATCTGCATGAATTCCTTAGGGACAAAAAAAAACTATACTGCACCATTAGCTAGACTTGAATGAGGAAGAAGCTGAGATAGAAAGGAGGGTAATACAATAGTTTGATAAATAATATGGTAGGAATAATTGCAGAATTTTCATAGGAGAGTTGAGACCATATTTGGAAAGAAGCAGAGGAAAGGTCAGATATAGCTGCCTGGATCACATGAGATCCAAGCCTACACTAGAAAACCATGCCCCAGTAGGCAAGGAAACAATAATATATATGCCTCGATTTTCTATACCCAGATGTTTCAATATTCTGGGATGTTTAAGATTGATGTGAATGTAAGTGGAACTTTATAACAGCAGGTCAATAACTTGACAATGTCACCGCTGCATGGATACTTAGCCAGTACCAGGAGACCCCCTACTGTTTATGTCATAGTCCAGGACACTACACCGTATTGGCCAGCACTGGAAATTGCACCCACCTTTGGTTTTCTTTAAGAAGCTGCAGCAGGTCCCTGCATCCTGGCTCAACAGCTGCATCCTTCTAGAATCTAGAAAAATAATGTAGAAAATCAATGGTTCAGTATTTCAGTATTTTTTCTTTATCTACCTTTGGGACACAGCTTTATTGCATTAAAAGGAAATAGAAATGTTTAAAAAAAACTGGGTTGAGGTAGTGAGGGTACAACTCTACAGATTTATTAAAATAATTGTAGTATACCCTTACCAAGGATAAATTCAAGGTAAAGATCAGCTGAGTGTGAGGATGCATGCTTGTAATCCCAGTACTTGAGAGGCTAAGACAGGAGAATCACAGTTTCATGACCAGCCTCAGCAACTTAGTGAGATCCTGTTTCAAAATTTCAAATAATTAATTAATTAATTTAAAAATTAGGCCTGGGGGTATAGCTTAAAGGAAGAATGCCCCTGAGTTCAATCCCTAATACCACAAAATAAATAAATAAAATATAAAAGTTACAAATTTTACCTTAGTCATAACTTAATAAGGCATATCTTAATGTAAAATCTATATGTCTTTTCATTTTTTAAATACTAGGGCCTGCCTGGCCCTTGCATTTCAATTTACCTCCTGTACTAGAGGCATCAGCCTCCCCTCTAACCCGGGCCCCACCCCAACCAGCTCTGTGACCTCCACAGGAAGCATAACCCCACCCCCCAAAAAACCTCAGTGTACTCACATTTTAAAATGGCTTTTCAGCTGGTCATGGTGGCCCACGCTTGTGATCCCAGTACGTTGGGAGGCTGAGACAGGCGGATCCGAGTTCACAGCCAGCCTCAGCTACTTAGTGAGGTCCTCCACAACTTATGAGACCCTGTTTCAAAACAAAGTATAAAAAATAGGCTGAAGCTATACCTCAGAGGTAGAATGCCCCTGGGTTCGATCCCCAGTGCCTTAAAAAAATATATAAAATAAAATGGCTTTTCATAGAATTCATATACCTACCTCATAAGGGTAGGTTTGGGGGTAAATAAAGTTCAATGCCAAGCAGGGTCCTCGTGCTTTAATCAAAGCTTGATAAATACGAGTTTCCCTCCTTCCTTCTCTCCCTTGAATTATAACACTAGGTAACCAATTTGCTCTTCGTGGCCGTCACACCGCAGCTACCCAGGCACGTGTAATCGCTACCTAAGAAGCTGTGGGTACCCGGCCGCAGTCTTGGCCAGAGGTCTCTCCGGTCACCATCTGCCTGGCCCGGGGCTCCGGCCGCCATCCTCGCCTTTGGCTCTCTGGAAGTGACACCCTTTTGTTGCCCCCTGTCATTTAAGATACAAGAGCTGGTTCCAGGCCGTAGCGGGCTTTCAAAGGGCCTCCAGAATTCTCACCGGGTCATGAGAGAGCGCGGCTGCCCAGAAAAGAACCAACCAGCGCGCTCGTGCCCCGGGCTTCCCGGGACCGTGTACTTAGCGCCTCACGCCGGGAATCAAGGGGGAATTAGGGTGCCTGGAACGAGAAGCAGCTGCGAAGGGGAAGCTTCAGCCCTCATGCCAATTGTAGCTCCGCCGGGCCGTGCAGATGTGTGTTTCTCTTCTCCCGTGGCTCATTTTGGACAGATGCTAATGCAGATCAGTCACTTCCGTTTCCTCAGCAGCCTAGGGTCAGAGAGACCGGGATCCAGGCTGTAGCCCTTAGCTGCAAAGCCTCTGTGGGGATTCTGTGCAGGCAAGGTCACGGGGTTCAGGGTGAACCCTTGGCGTCTCCTCTTTTACCTTCTAGGTCTGCAGCCTCCTCGCCCACTTGGTCTGCTAACTGTCTTCCAATCACCTTCTGGTGAGGCATGGTGGCGCGCACCTGTAAACCCAGTACTTGGGAGGCTGAGACAAGAGGATTGCAAGTCTGAGGCCAGCCTCCCAACTTAGTGAGACCCTCTGCAATTTACTGAGATGCTGTTTCAAAATAAAATAAAATAGGGCTGAGGGTATAGCTCAGAAGTAGAATGCCTCTAGGTTTAATTCCCAATACCAAAAAAAATGAAAAGAAGAAAAAGAAGAGCTGGGCATGGTGGCCACACTTTTAACCCCAGTACTTGAGAGGCTGAGACCTGAGGATCTGGTTTCACACCAGTGTCAGCTACTTAGTGAGGCTCTCTGAAACTTAGTGAGACGCTGTTTCAAAATAAAGAATAAAAATAGGACTGGGAGTGTAGCTCAGAGGTAGAATGCCCCCAGGTTCATCCCCACTACCGGAAAAAAAAAAAGAAAGAAAAGAAAAACAAAACTTTTCTCATCACCTGTGTCTCTTCTACTTCCAACCACTTGGCCAATACTTGAAAGAGCTTCATTCCTTTAGCCTAAGCGTTTCATTCTCAAAATATAACTGCCCTAATTTAATACTATAGATTAATAGTCTTTAGGATCTATATCAGCCCCATTGTAGGAATTGAGTCTGGCAGAGACCTATAATAAGAATCCTTTACAAAGATGTTTATCTCAGCATCATTCGTGATATAAAAAAAAATGGAGACAATGTTAGTGTCCAAAAATAAAAATAGGAATAAGCTATGGTGTCATCATATGATGAAGTACCAAGTAAATATTAAAAATCGAGTAAATAGCAAAATGGGAAACATCAGGGGTAATCAGGGGCTGAAAAAAAGTTAGCCAACCAAGTGAGCATGCTGACGCTAACAGAAAATGAAAAAGAGCAAAATCAAAGTTACACCGCAAGTCTGATCAAAACAATGAGCACGCCCACGTGCACCCAGAACATTCTGGAAGAAAATGCTCAAAAATATTGACAGCGTTTTTCTCCAGGTGGTGAGACTATGCATGACTTAAAAAAAAAAAAAAAAAAAAAAAAAAAAAGCCTACTGTTCCTACTGTTCTATTTATTTCTCTTTTAGTGAGCATATGTCACTTTTCTAATGAAAATAAAAGACTTTCAAAAATAAGCGGATGAGAACTTTCCAGTCCTCCAGAAAAAGAAAAACACGGCACTCTGCTATCCTGTTTTGGCGAAGGCTCTCTGGGGAGTGTCCTCCACCATTAAGATTCAAGGCGTGTGGCTGTCAGATAGTCTAGGGGAGCAAGTTCTAAAAGAGCATTTAGTGCTGAATGTTGAAAGGACCCGACGAGGTGTGCGGTCGGTGGTCTGGGCGTGCGGCTGGAGGTGACCTCTTAATATACCGCCGCCCCCAACTTGATCGTCCCACCCCAAAAAGCTGCAAACCTCCACTCAGCAGGAAGACTGAATATCAGCAACAGAGCGGTGGGCGGTGGGAGTAATGAGAAGGTCCTGGATTAGAACTACCAAGATCTTGGAGAAAGCAAACAGCAGTTCCTGCCACATGACAGTGAGATGGCACTTACAGGTGGGCCTTACTATTCTCTAGTTTAACACTTCAAGCCGGGCGTGGTGGTGCACGTCTGTAAATCCTGTACTTGGGAGGCAGGGGCAGGAGGATTGCAGGTTTGAGGCCAACCTCAGCAACTTAGTGAGACCCTTATCAACTCAGGGAGACCTTGTTTCAAAATAAAAATAGAAAGGGCTGGGGATGTAGCTCAAAAGGTAGAACACCCCTGAGTTCAGTCCCCCAAAATTATTTTTTTCCCAAAGCATCAATATCAGACCATGTCATTCTGTAAATTTGTTGAGAAAAAACATAAAATCACACCTTTCAAGAACAGAGTGCAGTTCTGCAAAACTGACCAGGTATCCTCCTATCGTGGCTAAAATGAATGGCTGGAAATTGTAGCTCGACTTTTCTTCCATTCCTCCTGCATCCTAAGTAAAAAATATGAAGATACCCCAGTGTTAGCCAGGCATGGTGGCACATGCCTGTAATCCCAGTACTTGGGAGGCTGAGATAAGAAAATTGCAGGTTTGAGGACAGACTCAACCAATGTAGCGAGACTCTCAGCAATCTAGCAAGACCCTGTTTTTAAAAAAAAACTGGGGATATAACTTGGAGCTAAAATGCCCCTGAGGTCAATTCCCAGTACCCCCCCCCACACACACACACATACATAACCCACTGGGAATTGCCCTGTTTCCTAATAGCCCACAATCAGAAGGAAACCAGGCATCCTGAAGTTTCCCCAAATCACCCGATCCAAGCTTAATCCCATTAACTAGCTGCTCCTACACGGATACCTCGTGGTTCCCCAGTGGTGTGTGTCCTCTCTTGTTAAAACAAGTACAAGTAAACCCACTTGTTGGAGCACACCTGTGTTCCTTGAGGTTTGGGCTGGTGAATATTGACATTTCATTCCCTCCCTCTCTACCCCACACTGGGTATGAATTCTTGGACAGACCGTTCGCCTTCACTAATTCTCCTTTCTGCATTCTTAAAAGGGTACAGTAATCCCTACCCCTCTAGCCACTCAGGGGTGTGTGTGTGTGTGTGTGTGTGTGTGTGTGTGTGTGTGTGTGTAGCAATAACAGCAACTGAAAAAAGTTCAAAGTCTTGTCTAAAAGCAAGCTCAAAATTAATTAATAGTATGATGCTGTTTGAGTTAAGTCTCCCCTCTGTAACACAAACACCTGGCGTGGAAAACTTGGAGGAGAAAGAATTTTATTTGCCCACAATTCTGGGGACTGCAGTGCATGTTACCCTAGCTTCAAAGCAGGAGGCTGCAGGGCCTCCGGGCATCATGATGGAGCAGAGAGAGAAGGTGAGCCCTTGTCAGCCCAGAGCAGCAGAAGAGAGAGGAACCCTAAGCTGCATCAGCCAGACCCGGAAAACAGTCCCTGGCCACGCCCCCAGGCGCTGTTCCCCAGCAACCGAGCCCCGCCTCCAAAGGTGGCCTCCTGGTCTATCGCCCCAGGTCTAGGGAACATTTCAAATTCAAACCACAGCAGATGTAGCTTGAAAAAAGTCAGCTCAGCTTAAAGTAAATAAATAAATAATGAGAGAATTATATAAGAAACTTAGTTCAATGCCTGAGACATAATAAACACACTAAATGTGGCATATTATATGTATATATGTATGTAATATTATATATATATATCCTACATACATATGTAAATGGACTAAAGTTTGTTCATTTTGGTTTTCCAGTGCCTTAACTTAGTGGAAACCCTCAAAAATATTTTGAGTATATGTGAATAAATTACATTCGGAATTGTCTTATTGACTGAATAAAAATGTTTGAGTATTTACTACATGACGTGTTATATGACCTGGGAGTACAGTGATAAATGAAATAACTACCATCCTTTCAGTCTAATGAGAGAGAGAGAGAGAGAGAGAGCGAGAGCGAGAGCGAGAGAGAGAGAGAGAGAGGAGGCAAGCTATATTTGCAGGTTGTGGCACACGTTAGAGCCAAGTTTCTCAGCCTCAACACTATTAACATTTTGGGCTAAATAATCCTTTGTCACAGGAGCTATTCTGTGCACTATAGAATATTTAGCACCATCTCTGACCTCTTCCCATTAGATGCCAGAAACATCCTTCTCCTCAAAATAGGACAACCACCAGAAATGTCTCCAGATCCTGTCAGATTTCACTGGGGGGTGGAGAGAATAGGATTCTCTGAGACAGCTGAATAAAGGGACCAAGTTCAGGCTTCAAGTTCAGAGAAACCCCACTCAAGGGGCAAATCCACTCAAGGAGCAAATCCTAAAGTTGGATGGTCAGGATGGAGGTTGTCAATGAAGAGGAGGAAGAGTATGCAGGCAGGGTCAGAGTTCATGCAAAGGCCCCAACCTTGGAGTTCTAGAAGAACTGGAAGTCCAGTGGGGCTGTAGCAGCACAGGGAAGATGGGACTGGAAGATGAAGGCCGTTCATGTGGCCTGTCAAGTAACAGGATGGACTTTTAAGACAGACTGATAAGGGCAGCTGGGCCTTCAAGGACCACCTGGCTTCATGCAGCAGAATCTTAAGAGTCCACCCCTTCCCAACGAATAAGAGCCATGGTGGATTCTTACTCAAGGCAGAAAGCAGTCTTTGAACTAAGCTCTGAAATCTAGAGGTTTATTTGTGAGTGAAATTGATTCTATCCTAACATATACAAGCAATATCTCAGTAAACAGGCCTCTCTGGATGGAAGACACGTTTTCCTTGGCCAACTACTTAATGCAAAGAAGTAAAACATTCTTCATCCTGGTCAGCAGCTTGGGACATTCAGGGAACAGCAGACTTCTGGACAACTCACAGCCAGAAAAGGGACAGTTTTAGCACTTAGCTTTTTATGCAAAGAAATACTGAAAGTGGGTAGGTAAGTACCCTCTTCTTTTTTTTAAATAGCATATGAAGAATTTCTTTTGCAAGCATTTTTTTTTTTTTTTTTTTTTTTTTTGCAGTACTGGGGATTGAACTCAGGGGCATTCTACCTCTGAGCTATACCCCCAGCCCTATTGTTTATTTTTTATTTTGAAACAGGGTCTCACTAAGTTGCGGAGTGCCTCACTAGGTAGCTGAGGCTGGCCAAGAACCCGGATCCTCCGGTCTCAGCCTCCCAAATGCTGGGATTACAAGCGTGCGCCACCACGCCTGGCTTTTTTGCAAGCATTTTAACACTAATCAAATGAGAAAGATCACAAAACAAACTTCTGAGACCAGACATAATATTGCTAATAAACAAACAACAAAACCCTCTAGAAAACTACAACTACTATTGAATTGAAAATTGGCTACAAATTAATGAAAAGGCATAAATATGATTTTAAATATTCAAAAAGTCACCCCTATTCTTACTCTAAAGGTCTTTTATATCTCCTTTTTTCCTTCCAAACTTTTCCACCTAAGCTTATGAATCCAAACGTCAATAGCTCAAGATGATTTCCACTTTTCGGCAATCAAACCCTCGGTAATCAAGCAAGTATGGTGAACAATCTGCCATGTGTTTATTTAAATGCACAACTCCAACTCTATGTATAATGTAAGGAACAGAATGCAAAAAAAAAAAAAATTCCCAGGCAAGAACTATTGAAATATAAGCTGGAACAAAAACACTTTCATAGAAAATCCGAATTTCAATGGGCCTAAGATACAATGAGGTATATATTATGACTAAATAACAAGTCTGATATTGTTACCATAAATATACCTAAGATTACAACACAGTATAAATGTATATGCGTATAGATGCATACACAGGAGCATGTAGTATGTGTATGTATTCTGCAAAAAAGTTTAATGAAATAAAATGTACTAGATGCAATGTACTTAGATATTTTCTGTTCTGCTTTATTTAGTTTCATTTTTAAAAGCTGTTATCAGGGACGAACGACCCATTTTTTAAAATGGGCAAAACATCTGAACAAACACTCAACAGAAGATAAACAAAAGACCAATATGCATATGAGAAAATAATCATTAGAAAAATTAAAATAAAATCCATGCGATGTTACTCACACACCAGAACACCTAAAAATTGTAAAACACTGAGAATACCAAGTGTTGGAGAGAACATGGAACTCTCCTTGTTTGTTGCAAATGAGAAGGCAAAACAGTGCAAATACTTTGGGAAATGGTTTGGCAAATATACACTTACCATAAAACCCAGCAACTCAAAGTATTTACGCAAGACAAATGTAAACACAGAGATATGCGCATAAATGTTTATACATTTTACTCACAATCTATCCCTCCCCTCCAAAATGGAAATGCTCCTCCTCTGCCCATTATCTACAGGTGAACAATAGACAAAATAAATTGTGGAACTTTCCAAAGAAAGACGACCTGGCACCAGTAGGAACTATTCACACACACACAGATGAATCTCACAGACATGACGCCAAGTGAAACCAGTCAGATGCAAGCAGTGCACACTGTAGGATTCCATTTATATTAAATTCTAAAAAAGAAAAACCTATTCTTATTTTTTACTTATTTATTGTGGTACTGAGGAATGAACCCAGGGACAGTCTACCTCCAAGCTACACACTCAGTGCTTTTTATTTTTTATTTGTTGTTGTTATTTGTTTGTATTTTTTTTTTTATTCTTTATTTTGAAACCAAGTCTCACTAAGTTGCAGAGTGCCTCACTAGGTAGCTGAGGCTGGCCGCGAACCCAGATCCTCTGGTCTCAGCCTCCCGAATACTGGGATTACAAGCGTGCGCCACCACGCCCGGCTGTATTTTTTTTTTTTTTTTTTTTTTGAAACAGGATCTCTCTAGGTTGCTAAGAGTTTCGCTTAGTAGCTCAGGCTGGTCTTGAACCTGAGATCTTCCTGTCTGAGAGCTCCCTAAGTACTGGGATTATAGGCATGCGCCAACTATACCTGGGTGAAATCTATTCTTGTCAATATATATCATTGTATATATCGTTATAATGGTGACTGGGACCTGGAGGATGGAACTGACTTCAAAGAAGCACAAGGAAACATTTTGGGGAAATATACTCTATGGATTTTAGTGGTGGTTACATGGATATATAGATTGGTCAAAACTCATGGAACTGTGATGTAAAATGAATAAATTGATTTGGCTCTACCAATGAATAATGATTGGCCATTTTTTAAAATTTTATAACTTTATTACTCAGATCAATTAGGCTCAAATACTATTAAAGTGCTATCTGGATTCCAAATTATTGGCAACATAACTCAGTAGGCCATAATTTTACTCATTATTAGATTAGGATGGTGTGACAATTAGACATGAGACCTTGTACGCAATCGTTCAAGTTAGCCCAAGCCTTCAGAAGTCTGTTTTCATTCTTAAAGACTATAAAAAAAAAAAAAACTTCAGCAAAAACTCACTTCACTGTAGAAAACTTTCATGCCTAGTAAGATATATATTTGTATTCTTTTACAGTTGAAGAGTTGAAGCTTAGAGTCACAGAACTAATAAATGCGCAGGTAAAATCCATTTGTGTCTGAGTCTGTTTTCTCATTACATCACAAATCCCTTTCAGAGCACTGACTCATTGGCTTTTGACTTTGGGTTTTAATTTCTTTGTTAATAGGACACCCAAGCACTGGCAGATGTATTTGGTACATCTTGCTTTCAAAAAACAGAGTGTAGTTCTATAGCTCTCATTCCAACCCACAGATCCATACTTCCCGGGTTCTATAAGATCAAATGGAAGTCCCCTAAACATGCAGCTTTAAAAAAAGATGTCCTTTACCTAAACATTTCTATTTTTCCTCCTCCAAAGAATTGGATGCTTTTTCCTCCACGGATTTGGCTAGTTAATCAAAAAGAAGAGATCATCGAAGAGTGGGCTCTATGGCCTCATTGTCAAGGGAAGTCAGATTATTCAATGCCAAGAAAGGCTAATGTGACTTTCATCTCAAGGTCTGTGGGCCTTTGTAAAGGGCAACACTGTGGAATTAAAAGAAGCCACTTTTTAAGGAGGGCTCTCACAAACCTCTTTGCTCTTAACAGCTTCAAGCCTGACTCCACAATCTTGGCAGTTAGTTAGCTTGAGGAGTTAGAACTTGGTTATATAAAAGGGGCAAAGGATTAGCTCTAACTTTGGCAGGAGGTCACAGAGTTATTTTGCCATGTATTGGAGGTACCCAACCCACCACTGACACGAGCAGCCCCAGCGTGGGTCCAGAAAGTGCATGTGGACCTCCCCAACTTGTGCTGCTACTGGAAACACAGGTCATTAGCATCCTTTGGGCAGGTAAGGAATACAGAGAATGAGACTGTCATCCTTACAGCACCACCACGAAGACCAGGTCTCGGGAGGTAACAAGGACAAGATATGCTTAGTTGGCTCAATGCAATCACTCTGGGCTGTAGCGAAGTAAATCTTGGAAACGTTACTCATTAATTCCATAATCCTAGATAAATCCGTTTGTTTCTCTGAGCCTCAGTCTCTTCACCTAGAAAATGAGAAAGGTCACTCCTTACCCTCAACGAGTCGTTGGGAAACTTCAGTGGGACAAATGTGAAGGAGCTGTAGGGATTGTGAACTGCTGCGTAAGAATTCATTGTCATTCTGTTCTTTAATCAGAGTGTGACTTGTGTTAGAGGAAATGGTTTGGCTTAGTACATTTGTTCATTAATTCAGCCAACAATTGTTGACTGCCTACTATGAGCCAGGCAATCATCTATTTGCAGGAAATACAGAGGAAACATACTGAGATCCTGGCCCTCAAAGTCTCTGCAGTCTGTGGGACAGAGTGGGAAATGCAGGATTGGGGAGGGCAACAGGAAGAGAAGGTTAAGTGTATAGACACTGTGATGTGGTACCCCAAGCCCCTTGCTGTGAAAGGACTTACTCCCCATCTGTTGGAAATGCTGTTAGCCTCTTGGAAGGGAGACCCAGACTGAAGAGGGTCACCTTGCCCAAAGTCACGTGCCTCCTTCATGGGCAGTTCATACTCAACTAATTGACTGGAAAAAAAAAAAGAAAAAAGTCCCTGTCCTTTGCTCCAAACTGGTACAATTCTGAAAGGTTGTTCCTCTTCAGAATTCCCCATGACACTGGCTGGTACAAGACTGTATCACTGTTGATCTTTTTCCCTCTGCTAAATTCTGTTTCCTTCCCTTCCTCTCCCCAAGTAGTGACCCCTGAGAACTCTTTTTAAAACCTCCTGCACATTAATAACCATCCCATAGTCTACTTCTGGGATGGTTCATTTTATGGGATGGTCAACTTGGCTGGGCTAAGGTACCCAGATTTATGGTCAAACCAGCCTAAACGTTGTTGTGAAGGTATTTTAAAAATGTGATTAACACTGAAGTCCAAAGCAAGATTATCCTCTGTAAAGTGGATATACCTCATCCAACCAACTGAAGGCTTTAAGAAAAAAGGCTGAGGTTCCCCCAAAACAGAAGGAATTCTACAACTAGACTGCCTTTGGACTAAGACTACCACAACAACACTTCGCTGAGCCTCCTGCCTGATGACCTGCCCTGCAGATTTCAGACTTGACGCCCTCATGATTGGGTGAGTCAATTCCTTAAAATAACTGGTGTGTGTGTGTGTGTGTGTGTGTGTGTGTGTGTGTGTGTGTGTGACTTGTTCTGTTTCTCTGCAGAACCCTATTACAACTTTCCAGGCAACTTAACTGTGACACCTGGCACTTAGGATACAGTGATAATTGATCTCAGCACCAGGGCTGGCTTCATGGGCACGTGGTCTGTGGAGTCAAACAGGGTTCCCGCTTCAGAAGGGCCCAACTTACACGCTCTGCAGCCGCTCTCCTGAAAGTCTCAGTCCACTTATCTTGGTTTTGCAATTGGGCGCATGTGTGAGCAGAGGAAATGCGTGCAATACGCATGCTCCCTGCTCCTTGCCACCCGATTTGCATACCGCTCTGGCTGATTGAAAGTCGGTCAGATGGGAGCTTCCTGCTGCCGACAGGGAGAAGAGAAGTAGAGATGGGAAGGGAGAGAGACTACAGGAGGTTGGCAGAGGGAGAGATTACAAAGGGGAACACAAAAACTTGGGAGACGGGATAACAAATATGTTCATTGTCTTGACTCCGTTGACAGTTCCACAATGTGTGCATGTGTGTATCAAAACTTTTCAAATTGTACACTTTGCCTGCAAATTCTTGTAGATCCATTCTACATCAGGAAAGCTCTTTTAAAAATTGCCATCTGAGCTTTCTATTGCATTATCTTGTCCATTTTCATGTATGTTTAAAAATTTTCAGAATAAACTGGGAGTGGTGGCGCACACTTGTAATCCCAGTACTTGGAAGGCTGAGACAGGAGGATTGCAGGTTTGAGACCAGGCTCAACAACTTAGCGAGGCTCTGCACAAATTAGCGAGACCCTGTTTCAAAATAAAATAGGGCTAGCCGGGCGTGGTGGCGCACGCTTGTAATCCCAGCATTCGGGAAGCTGAGACCAGAGGATCCGGGTTCACGGCCAGCCTCAGCTACCTAGTGAGGCACTCCACAACTTAGACTCGGTTTCAAAATAAAGAATAAAACATGGGGCTGGGGGTATAGCTCGGAGGTAGAATGCCCCTGAGTTCAATCCCCAGTACCGCAAAAAATAAATAAATAAATAAATAAATAAATAAATAAATAAATAAATAAATAAATAAATAAATAAAATAGGGCTAGGGGCATAGCTCCGAGGTAGAATGCCCCTGGATTCAATCCCCAGTAACACACACATACACACACACACACACACACACACACACACACACTTTTTCATCAGGGCAATAACCAAATTGTCTGTCACTAGTGGCAGGAAAGATTTCCCTACAGATTCTGACTCCCAGGAGAACAGAGGTGCAGAGAAGAGAAATGCAAAACGCATGCTTGATTGCTCAATCAGCTCCTGTCTTTCTCTTGGTGGCTCTGGAGGACTTAGAGTCACACAAGGGCTGAACTGAAGATCAAACTTGACTTTTCTCCCAGCTTCACTGTTAACTGACAGGCAGCCCTGGGCAAGTCTGCACTAGCTTCCTTCTCTGCATTCCCCCCAAGGTCTCTCCCAGGGGTGAGATTTATAACTTTCCTCCTTGTCTTTTCCATATCCTTAGAGAATAATGAATCCCAAGATGAGACCCAACGAGAACCTTACACGGTGTGCACCAAGCTGTGCCTGGTGGGGTTGGGAGGAAGGCTGTGCTGAGACAGAGGGGTCTCACCTGCATTAATGTAACGTCAAGTTCATCCCATGTAAGGTCAGGAAATGCATCTTGGTCAGGTATGGTTTGATGAAAAGGATATTATCTTATCGGGTGCTACCCAAGAAAGTAAAAAGTTGTCTAGAAACTGCATGGATTTCTTAGAACTAGAGTAGATAAAGAACAGGTAGTTATTACAAGAGGCTCAAATTGGGGGCCATAAAATCATGGACAGCTTTTTTTACCTCAATTCCCTCACTCTTAGCTCTTGTACTTTCTCTTACCCACAAGATTGCTCTCCACCTCATTTCTCTCTCTCTCTCTCTCTCTCTCTCTCTCTCTCTCTCTCTCTCTCTCTCTCTCTCTCTCTCTCTCCCTCCCTCCCTCCCTCCCTCCTTTTCCCTCTCTCTCCTCTTTCTCTTACATACACACACACACACACACACACACACACACACACACACACACACACCTGGCTGTCTCCACAATCTCCTCTCTCCTGCTGCAAAGTCATCTTCCATACCTCAGCGGCAGAGTGTGGGTGACATGACAGCTCAAAAGGGTCTCCCACCCAACACTCATCATCGCTACTCTCTCATTTGGAATTCCCAGGAGGGGAGCTCCATCAGAGTCAGCTTAAATGAGGTATGAATGTCGGTGCTGATGGGGGCCATGTGGTACAAAGCACTGCTTTCTCTTTTAGAAGGAGACTACAAAATGGTTGGCAGGAAGAGACCACTTTTTTTTCATGTGACCTCCATTGTTATGAGATTGTGAGGATTTATTGTTGCTTGGTTGGCCTTTTTTTCCCCTCAGGTTTTCTGCCTCTGTTTTGCTGATTTCCTCCAGCTTTTTATCACTAACAGTCTCACCAATATGTATGGAAAGGAGTGGGGAGCAGGGTAAGATCTGGAGGGAAACACACCAAAGGCTGTGTGCAGGTATGTTGTTGTCGCTTTGAACCTCACTATGATGTGTGGTTACAACACACCAATGAAAGTATAGAAGAAAAATAAAAGAAAAAAGCCAAGCATAGTGGAGCATGCCTGTAATTCCAGTACTTGGGAGGCAGAGACAGGAGGATTACAGGTTTGAGGACAGCCTCAGCAAGGAGTGAGACTCTCATCAACCTAGTGAGACCCTGTTTCAAATTAAAAATTTTAAAAAGGACTGAGGGTGTAGCTCAGAGGTAGAATGCCCCTGGGTTCAATCCCCAGCACCACACACACACAAATAAAGAAAGAAAAATAAAAGAGGAAGAGAAAAAAGAAGGAAATAATAAAACAAATGCAAAAAAAACCCAGTAACAACAAAGAGAGAGAGACTACCTTTGAACCTTTGCAGAAGTTCTGGAATTGAACCTGATACCCCAGGAGCAAACGTATTTCCCTAAGAAGCTAAAAGCAGTGGCCCTAACATCATAGGTCTCTAGAGCTTCGCAGATGAGGAGCTGAGGCCCAGCTAACTGTGGCAGAGGAGGGTCTGGGATTCTGGCCCCTCAGTTTCAAAGATGAATTCTCTCAGAAGCGTCTTTTTACATCCAGGATGGAGCCAAAGTAGTAAGAGTCTAGGGCCAGGAGGGACGCTGGTCACGATGATCCTAACCACTCAATGATTAAAAAGGAAGCAGCATTTGTGACAGAATGTGTTTCCAAATGGGACCTCAACATTGCCCCCCACCCCCAGTGCTTTCCAGCAGCCATGATCAGATAGAGACGACAGATATAACCGTCTGCTGGGTGTGGTCACACACACCTGTATCAAAGATTCAAGGTCAGCATCAGCAACTTAGTGATACTCTAAGCAATTTAGTAAGATCCTGTTTCAAAATGAAAAATAAAAAAGGGCTGAGGTTATAACTAAGAGGTAGAATACCCCTGGGTACAATCTTAGAA
>PVLC010013187.1:0-41224 GCA_004027655.1 Graphiurus murinus | reverse complement strand
TCCCTCTTTGCAGATGACATGATATTATAACTAGAAGACCCAACAAAGTCAGCCAAAAAACTTATAGAACTGATCAACAAATTCAGCAAAGTGTCTGGATACAAAATCAATCTTAAAAAATCAGAAGCTTTCCTCTACACCAACCATAAAACCACTGAAAAAGAAATCCAGAAAACAATTCCACTCACAATAGCACCCCAAAAAATAAAATACATAGGGATAAACCTAACCAAAGAGGTAAAAGATCGCTATAAGGAAAATTACAAAAAGCTGAAAAAAGAAATCGACAAAGACCTTAGAAGATGGAAAAATCTACCATGCTCTTGGATAGGCAGAATAAATATCATCAAAATGGCCATCCTCCCAAAAGTAATCTACAAATTCAATGCAATACCCATGATATTACCAAGGTCACTCCTCACAGACATAGAAAAATCAGTCCTTAAATTCATCTGGAACAACAAAAAGCCCAGGATAGCCAAAGTAGTTCTTAGTAACAAGAACCATGCAGGAAGTATCACAATACCTGACTTCAAACTTTACTACAAAGCCACAGTAATAAAAACAGCATGGTATTGGCACAAAAACAGACACATAGACCAATGGAGCAGAATAGAAGACTCAGAAACAGACCCACGTGCTTATAGTCAACTGATTTTTGACAAAGGAGCCAAAAACATACACTGGAAAAAAGATAGCTTCTTTAACAAATGGTGTTGGCAAAACTGGTTAACCATATGCAGGAAAATGGAAATAAACCCCACTTTTTCACCCTGCACAAGAGTCAATTCCAGGTGGATCAGAGACCTGGAAGTCAGGCCAGAGACCTTGCAGCTACTTGAAGAGGGCATAGGCCCAACACTTCAACACATAGGCACAGGTCAAAACTTTTTCAACAAGACCTCAAAAGCACAAGCAACTCAAAGGAAGATCAATATATGGGATTGCATTAAACTAAAGAGCTTCTGTACAGCAAAGGAAACTATCAAGAACCTCAACAGAAAACCCACAGAGTGGGAGAAAATTTTTGCCAGCTACTCTTCTGATAGAGGACTAATATCTAGGATATACAGAGAACTCAAGAAAATCACAGCTAAGAAAATAAATAACCCAATCAAAAAATGGGCAAAGCATCTAAATAGACACTTCACAAAAGAAGAAATACAAATGGCCAATAAATGTATGAGGAAATGTTCCACATCATTAGCAATCAGAGAGATGCAAATCAAAACTACTCTGAGATTTCACCTAACCCCAATCAGAATGGCAACTATCAAGAACACAAACAACAACAAATGCTGGTGAGGGTGTGGAGAAGTGGGAACCCTAATACATTGTTGGTTGGATTGCAGATTAGTGCAACCACTTTGGAAAACAGTATGGAGGATCCTCAGACAAATGGGAATGATCCTACCATATGACCCAGCAATACCTCTACTAGGTATCTACCCAAAAGAATGGAAACCAAAGTATCAGACCAATGCATGTGTATCTATGTTTATAGCTGCACAGTTTACAATTGCCAAACTATGGAACCAACCAAGATGTCCATCAACAGATGAATGGATTACAAAACTATGGGATATGTACACAATGGAATTTTACTCAGCCATAAAGAAGAACAAAATCATGTTATTTGCAAGGAAATGGAAGGAACTGGAAAACATTATGTTAAGTGAGATTAGTCAGTCACAAAAAGTTAGAAATCGAATGCTCTCCCTAATATGTGGAAGCTAGGGAGAAAATGGGACATAAGAGGGACTCCAGATGAAGGAGAATCCTTAGGTGAACAAAGAATTTTACTTAACGGAAGGTGAAGTGGGTAGGGAGGACACCCTAATGAACATGATGTACTTTCTATGAACACATCTAAGTCAATCACTAAGCTGACCTTGAGAAGGAGGGAGGAGGAGAGAGTGGGGCGGGATTTGGGGAAGGGTTAAATGAGAAATGTGTGCATGGATGTGTTTACCTATACTAGCTTGTACCTAACAAAGATGTGTAATTACAATGCACCAAATAAGGGAAAGATGAAAAAAAAAAAAAAAAAAGATTTGTTAAAGTTACACCCAGAGATTTTGGATCTACGTAATATGGAGCCCACTTCTATTAACCTGGCAGAAACATGGCAGAAACAGCTAAGACATTTGTAGATCGGCTTCAAGCCTTGGTCACTACCTGGCCCTCGTTTACCTCTTTGCTAGGAGGAGTAGCAACAGCAATAGTCATTCTAGGTTTATGCAATCTACCACTTGTTGTATGCCTTGTGACCAATGCCTATGTTAGTATATGAGCAGATTTACATGGAATAAAACTGCAAGCACTGCCTCCCACAGGGCCTGGTAGTCAATGATGGGTTCGATTTTCTCAGGGCAATATCAGTCTAGGACAGGGCTCATTGAATAACTCATCAAGACCCCATGACAGGTAAGATTAAGCACCTGGTAGGAAACGACCTAAGACAGGCACAGTCCTTTGTGCATTTTAAAATAAAAATGGGGGAGTTGTGGGAGCCCAGCTGGGCCCTTCCCTCCCTGGCAGTTGCTATCTGCATATATGAGCAATTATACTGACTCTTCTGCTATGGCTACATTGGCGTCTCGAAGTCTGGAGATTGCCCCTAGGATGCGTAGATGAAAGACCCTCCTTCTTAGAAAGTAAATATATGACCCTAAAGGAGTATGGTTTTATGACTCTAAAAAGTTTGCTTGACCAGGCTATGTTAAGAATGTGGGCTATACGTGTAAAATGAAGAAGTGGTGCTATTTGTGATCTGACAATGATTGATATGTCATAAATGTCTATGTAACCCTGTTGTACCCAAGAAATGTATAAAAAAAATCCGTGCTAAAAAAAAAACCCAAAACAAAACAAAAAAAAAACTCCAAGCCATATTTATTACTTAGTTTGAAAATGGCTTTTTTAGGGAACTACATGACATCATCAAATAAAAGATTAGTCAATAGTATCTCCTCAAATATATTATAACTTGAAGGAAATTTATTGAATCAATTCTACTTTCAGAAAAAAAAATGCTTAGTACTTTTGGAAGAAACAATAAGATTATAATTTTTCAGTTACATTCCATGTTTTGTTTTTTCAAGTCAACATTTTAGCTGGAGTTTAGTTTCTGATTTGTAGAATTATACTGATTGACTGAGATTGTGTACAGACATTTTAAAAATAATTTTGAATCATTTATTAATGTGAGCTTTTTGAATCATTTATTAATATGAACTTTTTTAGATCATTATTTTTTGGGGGGAAAAGCAGCAACCATATACTTTATTTTGGCATTAAAAATTAGAATTAATAGTTCATAAAGAATGCCAAGCACATTTCAGCCTCATTCTCATTTCCTATCTTTGAAGATCTGATTTCAGCTGCAAGGACATATGCCATTATTCTGTGGTAAAAAAGGGAACTCAACACACCATTCCATCACTTCTCAGTGATTTTCCTTTTCCCAGTCCTAAGTCCCAAGTCTTGTAGAATGAAAACTGTCATGAGATTTTCCTGAAGATAAGGTTTATAACATTAATTTATTCCTTTATTTCATCCACAGGTATTTCATGGTTTTTAAAAATTCTTATCACTGAGCAAAACTGTCTCATGCACATTTAATTTTGTAAGCATATCATTTTATAATATTAAATTTGAATTCCATCAAGAAGAAATACTTATCAAATAAATATAGTGAAATCCACTGGGTTTACTCATGTATGGTAAAGCATGCAATGTCTAGATTAATTTTTTCTGTACAAGAGCCAAGAATTTTGAAACCAGAAAGGTTCTTAGAAATCATCGTGTAATTTGCTTCTTTTTACAAATTAAGGAGACTGAGTTCCATCAAAGTTAAGCAACTTGAACTTAAACACGTATCTGCCCTGAGGAAAACAAAATGGCTCACTCTTTTCTTCACACTTTTCACCCGTGCCCATCCAGTCACCAGCCAGGGCCTCTGACAGTGATTAAAACACCCATTGCACAGCTTAAGAAAGTGAGCTAGCAAGGCTCAAATCTTGCTGTTCAAGGTGTGTTAGAAGTAATATTTTTATTAGCAGTAATAAAACATATACAAATATGAAGGCTTTGAATGACTACAGTAGTCTGCTTTTGGCTTTAAGTGATAACCCCAAATAGAACCCAGACACACAAAAAAGGATGCTTTAATGTTAAGAGTCTAAGGTACCTCACACACCTGAAGGTGAAGTGTACCACCAAACCAAGGATAAAGCTTCAAAAAATACCCTGAACAGGAATAGCAGCTGCTACTAGAGTCTCATTTGTTTTTTTCTCCCTGCATCTTCTTTAGATTTCACTTTGAACTAATGAGGCTTTAGGGATGGAGTGGGGAGAGTTAAGTAATGTATAAAATTCAAGGGCTGACACTGGAAGATTGTAAGTTTGAGGCTAGTCTAAGCAACTTAGTGAGACCTCGTCTAAAAAAAAAAAAAAAAAAGCTTGGGGGAGGCAGGTTGCAGATAGAGCTCAGTGGCAGAACCTAGCACATGTGGGACACTGGGTTCAATCCCCAGAACTGCAAAAACAAACAAGAAAACACCCAAAAACAATAATCCCCAAGAGCTTAAGGGGTCAACAAAAACTAGGTTCAAATTTAGCTTTACAGCCAGGGATGGTGGTACATGCTTGTAATCTCAGTACTTGGGAGGATCTCAGATTCAAGGTCAGCCTCAGCAACTAGCAATTTACTGTTTCAAACTACTAAAAAAAAAAAAAAAAAGGTCTCTGACTCTGAAGAATGGAGCTCTGTTCCAATATGTAGATATGATCTTCTTATCTGAGCCCTGCTAAATTGGATTCTGACAATAATACTAGTGAGGTTTTACATTTTGTGGGAGATGCAGGTTACCAAGTCTCTGCACAAAAAACTTGGATTTCCCAACAAAAGTAAAACATTTGGGCCATATCCTAACCCCAGGGGAACAAACTCTTACCCCTGAGAGAAAAGAGGCCATTTTAAAATTTGACTTAGGGTTTCCTAGAAATGGATGGATTTTGCAGAATTTAATTTAGATTCCCAGTTTTAGACTCATAGCCAAGCCACTCTATGAGGCTACATAAAGGCTGACTATGAGCCCTGAATTTGGTAGGAAAACAGCAAGAGGCTTTTTAAAAGCTTAAAAATGTGATGCTACTGCCCCAGCTTTGGGAATTCCTGACTTAGGCCACTTACTCTGTATTCAGCTGAAAGCCAAAGTATGGTGCTGGGAACCCTCATTCAAAGGCTGGGAGACATTCTACAACCACCAGCTTACTTTTTAAAACAATTTCTCTTAGTGTTATATGCGTGGCTTAGATACTTATGAGCTGTGGCTGCTGTAGTACTCCTGGCAAAAAAAGCCATCAAATTAACTTTAGGACACTCACTAGAGGTTGAAACCCTGCATCAAGTTCAAAGTGTCCTTGAAATCAAAGGACACCAGTGATTAACTGGAGGACAGCTATCTAAATATCAAGCCCTCCTATTAGAATCTTCAGAAATCACTCTCAAGGTCTGCTAAACTCTAAATCCAGCAACGCTGCTTCCCACCCCGCAGAAAGATGATTTACCTTGCTTCTGTGTAGAAGCTATAGAACAGGCTTACTCTAGTAGCCCTGACCTCAGAGGCCAGCCTTTAACTAACCCTGATGCAGAACAGCACACAGATAGAAGCAGTTATATGAATAATGGAACTTGAAAAGCAGGTTATGCAATGGGAAGTCTCCAGGAAGTAACTGAAGGAAAACTGCCTCCACCAAACACCTCAGTTCAAAAAGCCGAAATAATTGCCCTTACCCAGGTTTTTTTTTTTTTTTTTTTTTTTTTCGGCTGGGGGTTGAACTCAGGGGCATTCTACCTCCGAGCTATACCCCCAGTCCTAATTTTTATTCTTTATTTTGAAACCGAGTCTCACTAAGTTGCGGAGTGCCTCACTGGGTAGCTGAGGCTGGCCACGAACCCGGATCCTCTGGTCTCAGCCTCCCGAATGCTGGGATTACAAGTGTGCGCCACCACGCCCGGCTCCTTATCTAGGTTTTATAATTGGGAAAAGACAAATAATAAGTCAACATCTATGCTGACTCCAGATACGCTTCCCTAGTCCTTCATGCTCATGCTGCCATATATAGAGAAAGAGGACTCTTTAAAAAAATTTTTCAAGTGTATGTATTGTAATTATACAACATTGTGAGGTTCAGAGTGATGCATTCCTGCATCATTTGGTCTATTCCCCTTTACATTCCATCCCACTACCCCCTCTTCCCTTCCTGTACATGTTAGTAAGATTGGTAGTGATACCTTCATATCATGGACATAACTTTATTTATTTATTTATTTATTTATTTATTTATTTATTTATTTATTTATGTGGTACTGGGGATTGAACTCAGGGGCATTCTACCTCCGAGCTACACCCCCGGCCCCATTTTTTTTTATTCTTTATTTTGAAACAGGCTCTCACTAAATTGCGGAGGGCCTCACTAGGTAGCTGAGGCTGGCCACGAACCCAGATCCTCTGGTCTCAGCCTCCCAAATGCTGGGATTACAAGCATGCACCACCACGCCCAACTGACATAACATTATTTAAACTGTTCACTACTTCAATTTTCCTTTTCCCCTCTCCACCTCCCTCTCCCAATCCCCTTATACTATTCTACTAGTCTCTCTATTTATTTACCTGAAGTTCAAAAGAGAACTCAATAGAAAACAACAACAATAGCACCGCTGTCAAACATGAGTCTGAAATTCTCTCCCTTCTAAAAGCAGTATGATTACCTGCCCATGTAGCAGTAATACACTGCAGAATTACATCAAAGGGCAATTCTCCCATCATCCAGGGAAATGCATTGACAGATCAAAGTGTCAAATGAGGAGCACTTCATAATGTTTCAGAAAAGGCCCTAATATCCCTGGCCCCAATTTTAGATACAAGCCTATTTTATTCAAGTGTGAGGGAGAATAAGCAAGAAAAAGGGGGTACATATCAGCAGAAAACTGCGGGTGGAGTATAGAAGATCATAAAGTTTTACTATCTCAGGCTGACCAACAGAAGGCTGTTAAGGGTATTCATGACTCATGCCATTTGGGAGCGAAGCACTTACTTTGGTCACCTGTGCCTTTCAGAGAAAAGGCTTGATTCCACCATTCCAGAGATTACAAGATCTTGACCCTATATCTCTGTAACAATCCAGGGTGGAACTCAGCCACTATCTGTCCTTAATCCTCAACAATGATGGCCACATTTCCCCAGAAAGATTGGCAATGAGACTTCTAGATGCCTCCACGTCAAGGATATAAATATCCTTTAGTTCTTATGATACCTTTTCCAGGTAGATAGAAACCTGTCCCACCTGAACCAAAAAGTCCAGGAAGTCACTAAAGCTAAATTAAAGGAAATTATTGAGCTGAGGATGGTGGTTCATGCCTGTAATCCCAGTACTTGGGAGGCTGAGACAGGAGTACAGCAGGTTAAAGGTCAGCCTCAGCAACTTAGACCCTGTTTTGAAGTTTAAAAAATAATAAAATAGATAAAATAAACATTAGATATCAAACTGCTATTGTAAGGTATTGTTTGCAGCTCTCTAGAATACCTAGAAATATTTTCAATTTATCAGCATGTATACAAAAAAGGAATTCTGTCAAAGTGACTGTTCTGTATCACTTGTAAACTTGGCATTGTTTAAGGGGTAAAATAGCTTTTTTTTTTTTTAATTTCACTTTAGGGTAATAGTCTTATCCAAGGTTTTGGATGAGCAGCACTTAAAAACAAATGTGTTTGGTGTTTTTTAAGTTAATTATATGTTTAATAAATTTGTGGGGTTTTTTTGCATTCAAACTCATCCTATAATACATTGTAATTTTTACAATGTAAATAAAATAAGTAAAATAAAGATTTAGGGGTGTAACTCAGAGGTAGAATATTCCTGGATTCAACCTCCAGCACAATAATGATAACAGTAATAATAGTAAAATACAGGAAATGATTCTTAAATTTGGGCTCCCCAGATCACTTTGGAGTGATAATGGATCTTTCTTTGTTTCTACAGCAATGTAAGAGGTGTCACAAGCAACAGTACCTTATCTTCCTGGCATCTTCCATCATCAGGAAAAGTGGAGAGTGATAATTTATGTATCAAAACCACCTTGGCAAAATTATGTCAAGAAATCTCAGAGTACTGGTTATGACAATTACCTATTGCTCTTTTTTTTTTTTTTTTTTTTTTTTTGCGGTACTGGAGATTGAACTCAGGGGCATTCTACCTCCGAGCTATACCCCCAGCCCTATTTTTTATTCTTTATTTTGAAACCGGGTATCGCTAAGTTGTGGAGTGCCTCACTAGGTAGCTGAGGCTGGCCGCGAACCCGTATCCTCCAGTCTCAGCCTCCCAAATGCTGGGATTACAAGCGTGCGCCACCACGCCCGGCTACCTATTGCTCTTTTAAGAATCAGAATTGCCCCCCAAAGCTGCCCCTATGGAATGCTCAATGGGAGGCCTTTTCTAACTTCAGAATTTGTTACTGACCCCAAAACACAGGAAATGATTAAATATGTAATTTAGATCAAGAACAAACATCCTTATTGGAATATGGTGAAATCCCTGTGGCTGCACATAATTGAGCCTTCATACCAAAAGTTCAACCTGGAGATTATGTCTTACTTAAAATCTGGAAAAAAAGACATTCATTCATATCAACTTCTTCCTAAATAGAGCTGCCCCTTTTAGGCTCTTTTAAGCACCCTTACAGCAATTCAGTTATAGGGACACACATCATGGATTCACTTATCCAGAATTAAGCCTGTTCCTTTGAGACCCTGTAAAATTTGTCTTTACCCCAAAATAGCCACACCCCATCAGAAGACATCTTCCATACTTGCAAGCTATTAAAAGGTCCCTGATTCTTATTGAAGAGGAACAAGAACTGCTCAAGGTGAAATAATTTCCTGCAAAGATGATGTACTCTCATGGTTTCTGGTCCATCTCCACTGCTAAACAGCAACCTCTCCCCTCATTCCCGTTAGATAAGGCAGGTATAGACTTTAGATCCCTGAGTAGTTGGAGGCAGTGAGTGGCCTTCTCTAGCTCTAAAAAGCTACGGAAGATGGGTCTTCTGCTTCCTTTAAGAATAAGCAATCGAAATCTCTGGATGTGATGGTAGTGGATGAGATAGGTGGGCTCCCAATGAGAGAGAAAGAGACCCTTAGAAGATGGAGACCCAGATCGGCAGGCATGACCAGTCATGCTTGTCCCTTTAGTTAGATGAACAAAACCAAAGTGTATGATGGCACAAGATAGACTAGAAGAGAAGCATAATCAATTTAAATGTCACCAGATTCAAAGATTTATACAGTGTACCCATAACTGATTGTGGTTAGACCGCTTAACCCAGAAGAAACATTTTGATTTCTAAATGTCAAATGATTGTCATGGAATTTCTTTTTCCTTTCCTTTCCTTCTCTCTTCTCCCTTTCTTTCCCTTTCTCTCTCTCTTCCTCCCCGCCCCCTCCCCCCCCAGGAGTGTGCACGTGTTACTGAGGATTGATGTTTATTTTTTAATTTTAAAACAGGATCTCACTAAGTTATTGTGTGCTAACCTTGAATCTGCAATCCTCCCATCTCAGCTTCCATGAGAAGTACTGGGATTATAGGGGTGCGGCACTGCAATGGCTTTGGGATTTGATTTTCAAAGAAGCTTGACTGAGAACCTGCACATTTCTTTCCAGGAAAATCATTATATATATATATATATATATATATATATATATATATATATATATATATATAATGTTTATTCAGAGATCTCAATCCTGAGTGCATCACTCATCTTCTCTGAGAGAAGAGGAGCACTTGCACCCTTTGGGGTGTGTTCCCATTTACTGTTCTTAAATAATTTTTTGCTTGTGCCTTGCTTTTGATACGTTGGGGAATTCTGAGACACCATTGTCCACATGGAGGGAATTCTGCGCACCCCTGTCTGGTGATAAAAAGGCTTTGTTAATACTTGCAGGACTTTCTCCGAGTTGCTCATACTTATTCTGCCATTCTGCAAATCAAGTTTTCAGCAGAAATTGAGGCATCAAGAAAAATAACCAAATAATGCATGAGCAAACCCCGGCTTACATTTTGTCTGCTGCCTGGCTCATGGACAGTATAAGATGTCATCTTCTTGATTTCAGAGATGTTAAAATGTAAAAAAAGTGCCTCTAAAAATTGATGTACACATGATAGTAGACTGCCCACCTCACAATAGGTGCCTTACTTCACCAAAAATAAATAAATGAATAAGTATGTAAATAGTGAGTTTGTTTAGTGCCTTAAAATTATTTAAATAATCACTAACCTGTATAACATGAGATTTACTGGAATCAAGTATATATTTGAACATCAACAGAAAATGGCAGACTGAGCTTTCACACTAAAAACAACTTGCATGAGAGGAAGGAATGGTTTTCTTCAGTTCTGTTAGCAGCCTGCTCACAGGGACAAGTTAGTGCCATTTGAAGACTCTTGAAACCTGTGGCTTTTTCTGCCAAGATTTGTTGTTATAATGTAAAAATCAAGCAGCAGCAAGGCTTGAAGTGGGTTTTTTTTTGATGTTGTTGTTGTTGTTTTGTTTGTTTGTTTTTAAAGAATAAGTCTTCTTTTAACTTTTAAGTTGAAGTTATACTCAACTCCAGTTCAGGCATTTTTTAAAAAAAGGATTTTATGCAAGTATTTTATGAGCTTACTAACATCTTTTTCCCTTAGTAGTTTTTTTTTCTTTTTTTTTCTTTTTTTTTTGCGGTACTGAGGATTGAACTCAGGGGCATTCTACCTCCGAGCTATACCCCCAGCCCTATTTTTTTTTTTTATTCTTTATTTTGAAACAGGGTCTCACTAAGTTGTGGAGTGCCTCACTAGGTAGCTGAGGCTGGCCGCGAACCCGTATCCTCCAGTCTCAGCCTCCCAAATGCTGGGATTACAAGCGTGCGCCACCACACCTGGCTCTTACTACTTTTTCTTAAGTGGAGATATAATATACATAAAATAACATACATGGATCTTAAAGGCAAAGGAAAAGGCCTAAACTCATGGAACTACCATCCCAATAAAGAAATAAAACATTTTGATCATGACAAAAAAATTCTCTTGGGTCCCATTCCAGTAAGTCTCCCTTCAACATAACTGATCTTTTAAACCATGATCAGCAACATATTGAGTCATCAGGAAAAGAAGAAAAAAAAAAAGGATATTTCTTAAGTGATCATGAGTTATAGAGTGAAAAATCTAAGAGCCTCTTACCTTCTTAATTTTAATTACTATGGTTGTAAATATCATATATCACTAACCTGTCTTCAAGTGACTCAGTTATTTTTAAAATGATTAATATTATCCTGTATAGTAACAAAATATGTTACCCTAGCCACACATCCAAGTGGAAATACTATATATTCCTAGCCAGCTGGATCAGGTACCATGCAATTCCTCATTTCAGTTTGGGACATAAACAGTATAGATTTGCCCATCACATGACTTCCAGATTTAGTCCAGCAGTGTCAAAACTTTACATTGTATATAAGCTATAGTAATTCCTTTAGAATTTATTTTTCTTCTGTATATAATGTAATCAAGTGAAGCGGCAACTGTAAATAATTGTTATTCAAATGTGAAAAGTTACTGTACAGATGACATGTCCTCCCTTTTTGTCCCCTGTATGACATTGTGAGGCTTCGTTAGGAGAAATCTACTGTTCACTTTGCCCATTTTGTTGATTACTCTGAATGTGAACCAAGTAAAGATGTGGGTGGCAATCTGCTTATTTAGTGTTGGTGTGTGTCAACATTTTTCAAGGGACAAAGAAATCAAGTGGGAATCAGAGGGGAGGTAATAAGAAAAGTGAATCCCATCCTATTTATTTACATAATGTACCCATGCCTGCATTCATTCTTGATTTATTATACAAACATCGAGTGCATTTTATGTTATGGGAGTAACAGTGCAGTGGGCTCTTTTCCTCGATTCAAATAAAATTTGTTGAATCAGGAAATTGATTAAGAACTGATAAGCAGTTTGGTTGTAGCTTAGGTAAATCTTTATTACAAAGCCAGTAGGAAACAGAAAAGGAAGAGAAAATCAGTGTGTCTGAGAGACATGCTGGAGAGCCAGAAAATGGACATCTGTCCCCCTCTCTGACTCAGGCCCTTAAATAAAGTGATGTGTGTGTGTGTGTGTGTATGTGTATGTGTGTGTGTGTGTGTGTGTGTGTGTGTGTGTGTGTGTGTTCTTATCAGTGTTCCCAAGACAACGGGCTAGCAACTCATTTTACGCAGGTGGTATTATCTTTTCTCTGGTCAGTGTACTTGTTAAATGTAAGATATCTTTTTCTACCTCTGTTGTATCAATTGCCCATTAATTGGTGGTACTTTGAAGTAACATATTGAGCTTACATCCTGCATATGAAGGCTGGGCCATGGAGAAAAGTAGGGAAACAGAGGCACTAATTACAGCCAATGCAATGGTATGTAATCTCTCAGAAAAGAGCATAAGGCACTTGCTATCTCTATAGCTTTTAAGATGTGCCAGACAGAGCTACTTGTGATCTTAGAGCTTTTAATTGTATATACATATTTTAAAGGCTAAAGACTCCAATTACCTCTACATTCTTATTATGGGTTAAAATCAGGACAAGGGACAAGAGGAGGGGGGATTCTGTAATGTAACAGGCAAAGCTGTTTTTTTTCTTGCCTGCCCAAGTGCTTGCACAGCACCTAGGCTCTGACCGCCTTTTACATTTTGATTGGAAATCAATACCGGGGCAATTTCCCAATACCAGCACATTTCACATGGTAAGCACTGCGCTAAGAGTTGGAGAAACAACCAAAGATGATATAGAAATAGTGCCTCATCTCACAAAAGTCAGATAGAGTTATAAACACACAATTACAGTCCAGTCTCACATGTGAGTAAACATGGTGATGGAGAATGCAGGAGATCCTCAACTCTGACTCAGGAGGAGGTAGATTCAGACCTGAAGAATGAGTAAGAGTTCTTTATGCAAAGAGATGGGAAAGTATCTTAGCGGGAAGGAGAAAAAGGTAAGGACAAAGTAGGTGGTAATATGATCTGACTGTGAAAGTAGACTGCACTTCATCTACAAGTAAGAAACAAAAGAAGCTCTCTGTGAAGAAATTCCTGGCTAGTCCTGGATTCAAAGGGCAGTGAGAATCACATGAATGTAACTGAATTTTATCTGAAATAACAATAAAGTATTCTAGTTTAGTCTTTCATTCTTAGAGAGTTGAAAGTGGAGAAAAAGAGGGGGAGATACACACAGAAATTGAGGTGGTGTTATAGGTGGTAAGAATGCCACAAGGGAGTGTTTTTTTTTTTTCTTTTTTATTCATTTGATTCCCCCCCCACACACACACACATACACTCAAAATAGAATGAAATAAAAGAAGTAAAAACCAGCAGGAAAATATAGAAACACTTTCACAAAGGGACTATTGTTCTCATCCAGATTGTGCTAGAGAGACTAACAAAATAGTGCTTCTTTGTTCTATTACTGGAAAATACATCAACATCAATGTGAAATGCTTGAGATGCAGGCAGGGAATCTCATCTACTCCCACAGTTTCAACACATTGTAGATGATCAAATGTGTAATCTTTCAAGGTCTTTGTCCTGCACTTGTACTACAACTTCTAAGTCACAGCTTTGGTACAATACTTGGCATGTAGTAAGGTGCTTAATAAATGCTCATTGAAGAATGAAAGTACAGATGTACGGATCTAACTTTCTGGCTTCCTTTTTTTTTTTTTTTTTGGTACTGGGGATTGAACCCAGGGTCATTTTACCATTGAGTTATAATTCTAGCCCCGCCCTTTTTAAAAAATTTTGAAACAGGGTCTCACTAAGTTGCTGAGAGTCTTGCTAAGTTGCAGAGGCTGGTCTTGAACTTGCAACCCATTGTTTCAGTTTCCTTTTCTTAAGCTTTCTTCCACTTCTCTCTATCATATGATGGGGATCCTCTATCTCAATGGCTAAACCAGGCTTCCTGGGTCTTTTTTGATGGCTCTGCAGTCACCTGGCAGGACCTTCCTCACCCCATCACAAGAAGGGGGGGTTCCTTCCGGGATTAGATTCCCAGCTCCTTCAGGGCAGTGGCTGTGTCTCATTCTCCATGCAATGCTGGACACCTCTTAAAGTGACTAGCCTATAGTAGGTGGTCCATTAACTCTGTTGAGTAAATGATTTCATCATGAATTTATAAACTTTGCAGTGAGTTTGTTTCTATCCACAAATATTTATCCAATTCCTAATATTCCCAGTACTGCTTTTGATGTGGAGGATACAGAGCTGACCAAAAATGAGAAGAATCCTGAAATTCAAGTTCTAGTGGAAACAAATAATTAGCAAATCAGACTTCACGTTTGACATTTGGATATTGAGAACTTTCAAGTTCCACCTCTGGGCAAGCAGGTAGGAAAGTCTATGCACTCCCTCTTTTGGTGTTAGGAGGTGGTGTTCAGACTACAGGAACCCCAGTAGTGTGCAGAACTCTAAGCCTGGCCTCACCTTCTTACCACAATAAACATCAAAGCCATTTGCCCCTCTGCCGGGGTCCAGCCCTCGGAGGCAGTGGGGTTGGGGGTCCCTCGATAGGTGTGGATTGAGACGAGGTCACGAGAATATGCTCACACCAAATGCAGTGAAGAAAAGTATCTGTTTTATACTATTTTTTTTTTTTTTTTTTTTTACAATGAGGCATATAGAACACGAATTTTTACAGACTTGTTTTTCCAAAGGTTATCCTCAACCAGTTAAGGTTACAACACGCATATAAAAATTCTTTTCCTTTAGTTAAAATCTTTACAATTTTGTTTAGCCCTGTTAAGCAGTGTTCTATCTTATCTCAGGAAGTTAGAGGGTTCCAGGTGGGACCAGGTAGTAGCTATTTAGATAAACTAGCAAAGCCTTTTTCTAGACTACTGCTTGTAAAAGGTTAATGCATTGGGCTGTCTTGAGACACTGCTTGTTTTCAGCTAAGAGATCAGTATCTGTTAGGCCACATGCTTCTAAGAAGTTTTCTTTTATAATTAATATAAAAGCAAAATTCAAAGCACCCAAAATTTCCAGAATATAATAATGAAAAGTGGAATATGCCACGTATTCCCTCTTTTGAAATCATCTGCCTTCCAGGACTCCAGTGGACTGAGTCTTGCTCAAGATCCAGCTATTAAGGAGCTGTGGCACCCCTCCTTTCATTTGAAACACCCTGAATTGCCCTTTCCTTCCCAGAAAGCCTCAGCATGTGAGCAACTAAGCTTTTCAGGTTCTCTTGGAACATGTATCATCACTTTGAACAATTTAGCAGTGCTTGGTAGAGTTACTGATCCTAATATCTATGTGGTGTCTCAGTCTGTCCAAGCTTCCAAGCTGCTAGAACAAAATGCCTTGGACTATATAACTGACAAGCAACAGAAATTTATTGTTCACAGTTCTCGAGGCTGAGATGTCCAAGATCAAGGGACTGGTACTGTGTCGTGAGGGCTTCCTCCTCGAATAGTGTGCTTTCCTGCTGTGTTCTTACAGGTGGAAGCTTCTTCAAGCCTCTCTTGTAAGGACACCAACCTCATTAGTCAGGGCTCTATCCTGATAATCCAGTTACTTCCCAAAGTCTTCACCTCCCAATACCATCACACTGGGGATGTGGATTTTTCAGGGACACAAATATTGAGACAGTAGCACTGGGAAACTACAAGACATATATAGGCACACAAATAAAGTGATTTCAGATGATGGTAATATCATGAGAAAAATAAAAGATAGAAATTAAGAGTAAGGGGTGGTGGTGGTCAAGGGATGGGGGAAGGCTGAGCTCCACAGAATTATGTGACAACTTAATCTCTTGACTAAAACTCAACCTGATATGGTGGGGATGTCACCGTTTCCCAATGTTATTTCTCCATAATAAAAAAGAAATAATTAGAAGAACAATATTTGACTTCCTCCATGTTTAGCTGAGTACCTGGCCTCCCTGATTAAAAGTGACCTTGTTCACATACCCTGGGAGCACTCCTGGGGCTGAGTTCTGGCCAGTTCTATCTGGACTAGATTCCATTCTCCTGACTGGGTATAGACCTAGAAGCCACCGTGGTCTACAACTTGACTGTGAGAATCAAAGTAGAGCAGAACCACAAAACAGAAGGAGATTGGCTCTGGACACTGCCTACCTCTAGACTTGAACCTATAAAGAAAAACACTTCTATCTTGCTAAGCCTCTGAAGTTTTAGCACCATTCAGGTGCTTTTCTTGTCTGAATTAATCCTAAATCATGTGTCTGTTAAACATCTCTTAATATCTTTTGCCAATTCTATTTGCTCTAGCTAGCCCTAGTATTTTTTTTCCATTTCCTTTTATTTTTCTTGTTGCTTCTGTTCTTTTTTTTTTTTCCTCAATTGAATGTTTTGCAAAAGTCAGATATCTCAAGGTATTGTCTGCTGAAGAATTTTTAAAGTTAACTTTAATTTCAGAGAATATAAAATACACAAAACTGGAGAGAGTAAAATATTAAATCCTTACTTACTCATCACTTAGTCCCATCACCAGATCTCATTACTGAATAAAATTTAATTTTTTAATTTTAATTTTTTGGTACTGGGGATTGAATCCAGAGGCAGTCTACCTCTAAGCTACTCCCCAGCCTGATTTTATTTCTTATTTGGAAACAAGGTCTTACTAGGTTGCTGAGAGCCTTCACTAAGTTGCCGAGGTGGTTTTGAACCTGTGATCCTCCTGTCTCAACCTACCAAGTGAATGAAATTTTAGATCTTTATTGTTTAAGATGCAGATGCCTTAGTCTTCTTCTAGATTTTATACCAAATTCCCAAGTCATGGTTTTCTTTACCTCAAAGATCATCCTTTTCTTAGTATTTCTCCAGCTGTTCTCTTTCCCCCTTCTGCTTCCTCTTTTTTTCTTTCTCTTCCTACTGTCTTCCCTCTTTCTACTGCTTTTCTTTTTTACTGCCTTTTTTTTTCTTTCTTCCCTTTTAAAAAAGGAAATCCAGGCCTAATTTTCTCAGTCATACCTGAGAAAATCAGATCGCTCTCTCTCTTTCCATTTTCAACCACTAAGAATCTGTTTTGCTAACATGGCAGAGTTTATTAATTTATAGTCCCTTTACAAGTTTGGAGAGAAGGATTTTTTATTTTATTTTATTTTTTGCGGCACTGGGGATGGAACCCAGGGGCATTCTACCTCTGAACTACAGCTGCAGCCCTATTTTTTATTCTTTATTTTTGAAATAGGATCTCACTTGCAGAGGGCCTCACTAAGCTGAGGCTGGCCGCGAACCTAGATCCTCCAATCTCAGCCTCCCAAATGCTGGGATTACAAGTGTGCATCACCACACCCGGTAAGAAAAGGATTTTTTAAAAAGTCACACAACCCTCAACTCCACCTCAGATAATAAAAACTGCTTATACTCGTAATACACAGTGAGAAAATATAATTCACAAAAAATCCATTTACAGTAATAACCAAAATTAAGTATTGGGTATTATTTTAACTAGACAAACTCTAAAACACTAATGATACTATAGACTTGTTTTATAGCATTGATATGCATTGAAATGTTAGAGACATTGGCCATGTAGATGGCTTCCCACGAATCAAGATGGAACTGTTTTGATACCTACCACTTGTGTAAGAATCACTTATGGGCAGAGACCAAGCAATATTTTTGGAGGGAGTCTAGATTTACTTGGACATGGTGGTGGGGGGGGAGAATTTTGCACAAACTTCTTTTGTAGTCAGTGTCAAATTCTCATAGAATTTATTTGCTTATATTTTGATATCATGGCGAAAAATAAATTTGCACCTTGTGCATCGCAACAGAACAAAAAGAACTAAAATCAATTAACGGCATTGACTTTGTGTACTTTTGGAAGCCTACTACATTACAAAATGATTTCTCCTCTGGAAGTTGTAGAAGGTATGCACTGTTCCTCAATCCATTGCTTTCACCTACATCATGACATTGAACTTCACTCTGACAAAGAAATGTAGTAGTTCTTGTACCCTAAGATTGGGAAATAACTTATAATTGCTGCATATTAAGTTTACTTATCTAGATCTGAGGCTGAAGTCCTTGAAAGCAAGGACTTGTTGCTTTCATCCCTTTATCTCAATACCCAAAGTTGAGGAGCCAGGCCAACAATCATTGAGTGCCCAAGAACATTTTGTGAAATAAGTAAATACAGGAACCCCTGGACAGAACCAGTAGCATAGTTTCTTGATATTTTGGATTTCTTTAGGAAGTTGGGATTTAGTGTCTCTTTTGCTTTTTACTTTTCATCATTCTCCAAAGTATTTTTACTTTTCTCATATAATTTTTCTTATCACATCCAAGTCCAGTATTAGGAAATTAAGCTTTTTGACATGATGATACCAATCTCTCCCAATACTCTTGTGTGTGTGTGTGTGTGTGTGTGTGTGTGTGTGTGTGTGTGGTACTGGGGATTGAACCCAGGAACATTCTACCTCCAAGCTACACCCCCAACCCTATTTTTTTTTGTTTTGTTTTTTTTTTGAAACAGGGTCTCATTAAGTTGCAGAGGGCCTCATTAAGTTGCTGAGGCTGGCCTCAAACCTGCAATCCTCCTGTGTCAGCTATTACAGGCGTGTGCCACCATGCCTTAGCTCCCAATACTCTTAAAATGGTATGTTCTCATTTCTATGCTCAAGTGGGTTTTGACTTAAGATTTAGACTTTGAGTGGAGTATGTAAATCTTTATACTACTCATGAGAAAATAAATAGAACAATTTCCCCCCCAAAAGTAAAAAAAAAAACCCAAAAACAAAAAACAACTACCTTCTGGATTAGCAGTTTCAATTGGTGATAAGAGGTTTTAGACTCTTCCCCCAATGGTCTTAGGAAAAGAAATACATGGAAAAAATTGCATGGAAAAGTATTTTTTCTAGTCAATAATGCACTGTTGTGAGTGTGTGTGTGTGAAAACAGATTCAGATAGGAATAGGTAGTGCTAACTGCAGACATTCATTCCACATTTAAATATTTAGAATCTTCAGTAGCCTGTGAATATGAGAAAACTTATTACATTAAGGTAGACTTAGAGATTTGACATGTAGCTGATATTTTCATAGTGTGAGAAATATCAAGCTGACATTATGCTGTCTCTGTGATGATTACTTCTAAATGTCAAGTGCAGAAACTTATTCATGGGACTTCAGTGCCTTAGGATAGTGTCAGTTTAAAAGACATGCACATCGACTTCCTTTTTATTTAAACATGGTAAATGAAGTATGAAAAGCAGGTTAAGAAATCAATAGAGAAAGGAAGAGCAAAGAAGAAACTTATTGACTAGAAAAATTTAAATACAGTAATAGATTGCTGTACTCCTATGTCAATCTCCATGGACCCCCTGCTGATGGCAGGCTTCCTCAATTGCCTCCAAACACACTGACAGCTAAGATCATGCTGTTCATACCATCTCACTCATCTTGTGTATATTGAATTTGGAAAACTAAAAATATGAACTCTTTAGTTATTTTGTAGATTAAATTTAATAAACCAGTCATGTCACTAAATTAATGTTTTCCTACCAATTTTGGTAGTCATGTTGGACTTCAAACTCAGATAAAATAACTGAGTGATACTTTAAATTAAAAACTTATTCTTTTGTTCACCAATCTCTTTAGCAGCTAATTATGAACCCACTGAACTGCTGCTATTTTGGAAATAAGTCAAAGGAGTTTTTTTTTTTCTTTCTTTAAAACAAATTGGTCACATCAGAGATAATTATGAGTTTAAATAAACCTTTGTCTTTCTAATTATGTGCACAGCAGGGCTCCTAATTACTTGGGGTCACTGAAATCCCATGGCACCCTCTGAAAAACATTTCCCCTGCAGTCCATCTTGTTAGATTTCCTTTCTTGAAAGCCAGTATTTTTTCCTCTGCAGCACCCACCTCTTTAGCAACTGTGGGGATGATGATGATGATTGTGATGATGATGGGAATATGATTCTGAGTCTTAAAATCAGGCAAGTTTATTCTGACTTCTGTAGGTCAGTGATAGCAGTCGCTGTTTAGCTGCCTAAATTCTGATTTATCTCATAAAGTGTTATTCCTGATACAAACAAAAGTTGTGGACTTCTTTCAACAAGACCAGCTGCATTTGGGGGCTGCATTTTTTTTTTTTTCAATTGTTACTTGAAAAACAAAAAGACAAACCAAATCACGGAGACAGAATTACTACAGAAGGGCATTGTAGTCTTGTTCACAAAAATCAAAGTTGAAACAAAACGCATTTCTAATTGTGCTACCCTATTGGTATTGCTTAAAATTTTAACTTTAGATGCAGGATTCAAGGATGATCATTTATTAAGCTTCAGGAGTCACACTGGCAGTACAGACATTGTTTTAAATGTGTCGACTTTCACATAATAAAAAACACTGAGAAGCGTTTATTCTTGGATCACACCACCAAGGACCAAAAAATCTCACTGGCCCCTTTCAGCAGGACTGTTCTCTGAGAAGGTGGGAGACAAAAGTGGAACTTAAGGACCTTGGCGAATAATTCTCTACAAAGTCTAGGACTACTCCTTAGTCCTTAGAAGGCCAGAGCTGGCAGGTCCAACTTTCCTTCTGTAAGGGAAAGAACCCTGGAGTCCAGCATCAGTTCAGCATTCTGGTAGCTCTTACTAACTTGGGCTTATTTCTGAATTCCCAGACCACCTGTCACTAACAGCTCCGTAAGGGCAGAGAATTCCGTCCATTTTGTTTACTGCGTATCTGTGACACTTATTTCAAGAGCTGAACAAGGGCTCAGATGGTCTTCTGGTCTCTTCCCATTTTTTTTTTTTTTTCCTTTCTTTAATTACCAAGTTTCTTTGGCCGTCTCCATCCCTACCCCAGCAGCCTAAGGCTGAGTCTGGGCCATGAATGGAAAGTTCAGAGCCTGGGACTAGTTAGAGGACTTGGGGCTTTGGAGGTAGTCTTCCCAGGGCCAGGAAAGCAGCAGGTAGGTTACAGTGGTCTCTGGCGAAAACCCTGTGTGTGGCCTCTGGGCTGAGAAGAATCCCTAAACAAGCAGCTAAACCTACTCCTGGAGCTAACAAGCAGGCGCTCACGGGCGGGGCTTTCAGGGACATAACCACGCCCCTTCTCGCCTGCGTGGAGACCAGCAACATTTTGTGGGCGGGACTTCCAAGGCTCCACCCCTCCCGTCCCGCCCGTGTGGAGGCGCGGAGCGCCCCCTCGTGGCCGCAGAGCCGCGCTGCGTGGGGCCGGCGCTCAGCGGCGGCGGGAGGGACGCGCAGGCTCCGCGGCCGCGTGGACATGGCGGCCCCCGAGCAGGAGGAGCTCTTGGCCCTGGCCGCGATTTTCTGCGGGCCCGGCGAGTGGGAGGTGCTGAGCCGCTCAGGTGACTACCCCTGTGCACTCAGACCGCCGCCCGGCCCTCCGTGGCCTCCGTGTCGTCTCCGCGGCTCTGTCCTCCCACTAAGGGCCTGGGAACCCCGCCCGGGCCCACAGGGGGAACCGGGTTAGTGGAAGGATGGGGTGACTCGCACCGGGGACTGTGGTTGCGTCGCGCAGGCCGGGGTGTGAGGCCACCCCGAAAAATGTGAATGGATCGCGGGCCTGCAGGTTCCCCCCCACCCCATAAGCTGCTGCCCTGCGGCCAGGCGAGTCCTGGGGGGCACCACCCACCCTCTTCCTGGGCGTCTACTACCCTTCCCCGCTCTCCTTAAAAAGGGGCCTATGCTGACTCCCTACCCCTGTTGAAATCCAACTCCCCCTTGTCAACACACCAGTTTTAACTCTCCACGGGTAGGATATTTGGTTGTCTTAAGTTATTATGAGAGCAGGGACCCTGTCTGGTAGTCATAAAGTGCAAGGCACATGGTAGGTAACTAGGAAATGTTCATTGAATGAGTTTTTCAGTTCGGCCCAGTGCTCAGCCTTAACCTTATCTCTGTTTGGTTTCCAAGTTGATTATCATTCTCATTTTTTCCAGTCAACTGAAAGGTGGTTGACAATTATAGGCTTAGGGCACATTAATCATTCAGCCCAAGCTTATTGTTTCGCTACTCCCTGCGAACATCAAAAGGGCACTGCTTTGCCTTCTAGGAGCTTATAATCTTCTAGACTTTTTTTAGAGAGTCGATAATAGCTAAAACTTATTCTGTTCCTGTCTTGGCTTCAATTACTAAAAAATAAACTGGTCTTTATGAGAAAGTGCGGTGATGCAGGTAATTCTCAATTTTTACTTAGCTTTCAAATATAGTATGTACATTCTTGGGAGCATAGCATTTATCTTTCAAATGTTATAAGTGTAACTACTGTTGAGATTGCCTTTCTGACCATAAATTGGTTGGCCTTTAAGAAGGTAGTCTTAAAAGTACTGGATATGAGAAAGCCATGGAGGAGTAAGATCGTTTTCACCATCTCCACGTGGTGTGCTATTCACGGCAGGAATTGGCTGCTTTTCATTTTTCCTCTTTGTCTTTGTCCATTTAAACATTCATAGAGCATTGCTATGTTTCAGGCACTATGAACCTATTAGAGTAATGGAGCTGTTAGACCTGTATTTCTGAAATAATTCCGTAAAATCTATGTGAAAAGCTGGGCATGGTGGATCACACATGTAATCCTAGTTCTTAGGAGGCTGAGACAGGAGGATCACAGGCTTGAGGCCAACCTCAGCAATTTAGTGAGCCCCTGTTTTAAACTAAAAAATAAAATAGGGCTGGGGATGTAGGTCAGAGGTAGAATGCCCCAGGGTTCAATCCCCAGTAACACACACACACACACACACACACACACACACACACACGCGCACGCACAAATTTATACCCTTTGAGTGTTGTCTTATCACCCCTCTTCTGATTGTGTAACATTCTGAATTCTGCACTGTTCTCTCTTGATAATTACTTCTGCCTGAGGCAGCTGTTTGAAGAGATCATTAGTTTTTCTAAATTCCTTTATTACTGCTCAGTTGGGAATATCTGGAAAAGTGAACCAACCTGCTATGTCTCATCACACCTTAAAGTTGTGGTAGTTGCTTGGAGTATAAATCCATTGAGCATTAAACACTGCTGCAGGGTCAGAGAAACCCCCCAAAAATAAGCACTGAAAGACAGAGAGCAGTTTCTTAGTATCAAGAACACTGTGGACCCTTTATCTGCTGTTAAATTGAGCATGACTTTCAAGCCATGCCTCCTAATTAATTTAATTTAGTGTTCTGGCATCAATAAGTAATTGAATTATAAAAGAATTCAGTGTAACAATTTAGAACATTTTGTTGCTGAAAGGTTCATTGGAGAGTAGAACAGTTTAGTGATTGAAATAGGGATGTTTGATGCTCAAGACTGGGAATTAGGGTAAGGTAAGGTAAGGTAAGGAAAGGACTTCTTTAGCAGACCCCAGAAAGCATGCAGCAGGCTTCCACTGTCCCAGTACTTGTCAGCCTGGGTAGGAGGAGGTAACACTGAACCACAGCAATTCCTGGTATCCTTCAAATAAGCTTCTCTCTGCTGCCAGTGGAATGAGGAGAACATTGCAGAAGGCTTACACTTCTGGTGCAAAACAGCCTGTGAAAGCTTAGGCTGCTAGCTCAGGGGTCAATGACTAAGGCCTCAAGGTTGAAGAGGCTAAATAATTGGGCTCAGTTTAGAGGGTTAATTAATAGTAAGAATTTTAAGAGGATCATCTACATTTTGGCCTCTACAGTTGTTATAATAAGCTCATAGTAAAGAGACATCACGTGTAACAATCTCTTGGGGCTACAAATTATGTGAACACCACACTCCTGGCTATGAGAGAGGGCTGCAGGAGACTAAGGGATCTTCTGTCCTTCCCTGTGCAATGTAGTCGGCACAGGGAAGGTTTAATGTAGCCACCTTTCAGTGCACCTTATTTATCTTAGTTGATAAGAGATACTCTTAGCTTTAATTGGTGGAGAAGATAACTGAAATAGCCCCCAGGCTCCAGAGTGTATGGACCATTGCATGGCCTCATGCTGCTTGGTAGAAATGGGGCTGCTGTGTCAGGAAAGCAGTTCTTAGGGAGCAAAAACAAAACAAAACAACCCCCTCAAAACAAAACAAAACAAAACAAAACTCTTGTCCACAAAGAACGCTAATGAGCACCCAGATAAAAGATACGGATGGGATCCAGCCTGTGTTCAGGACAATCCTGAAATGGAGTCTGTGCATGTATGGGTGTGTGTGTGTGTGTGTGTGTGTGTGTGTAACTGTGAGATACATGAGATTGGTATTGTTACAGATGTTCATTGTCCTGTGATAGGATCATAGCGATTATATTGCTCTAGTCAATGCTCATTACATTGTAGGAACTGCATCTTTGAAAATCATCTCACAGATCAAAAAGTTGTAATAAAATGAGAGGTATGTAAAACCCAATATTTGCACAGAGCGGATGTTTAAATATTTTAAATATTTTTCTAACACTAATGTTCAGATCGGATTGGGCCCTCTTGCAAAATGAATCATGACCGTCGCACATTGACCCCTCTCAGTGTGCTCAGCTGTTTTCTGCTGATGGCCAGAACTGAGCTCACCTCTGTAAAAGTGGGTTAGCCTTGAACTTTACGTTTAGAGAATGGGATTGCCACTTTTACTTTCATTTCTTTTTAGTTTTTTGTTTTCTTTTGTCATCACATAAAAATCTGATTTTTACAACATATGTAAAAATCCAGCTGAAGCATAAAATAACCATTTATGTATGCATATTTGTGGTGAGCTGCCTAAAAGTAAGAGGAAAGAAAATCCTGTCTCATGAATTATGAGAGGGTGTGAAGATTTCTTAGTGGTTTTCTGCAAGTCTTACTTTGGGGATATATTAAATTTTCACCCCTCCCCCCAAAAAAGCAACAACAAAACAAACACTCAACAAGTAAAATATAGGAATCATCAGTTGTATATGGTATGTAAATGATTTCTTAATGGCCTCTAAATGAATCTTGAAGCATTCATTCTTTTAAATGTTGTTTACCTCTTCCAGTGTTTTTTGTGATTGGACTGCATTTACTAAGCTGCTGTTGTAGACTATGAATTAGAAACCATAAAAATAGAATTTGTGTGAAATTTAGGGTTCAGTTAAGTTTCTCCAGTTTGAATTTTTTTTGTTTGGAATATAGTTAGGAGCATTATTTTTCTCATGTATTTGTATGGAAGGATAAGGTTTGAAACCCAGTTCAATTTATGCTTTAATTATGAAATTGATATACTTATTATAAGGCAAAGTGACTTATAAAAACAGCTGTTGAATATGTATTTGAAGTTCAACCTGAGGGCAAGACATATCTTTTGGTAGGGTCTTGAGAATAGATGAAAATAGCCTTGGAACTTATGAAAATTTTAGTTAACTAGGGCAAGGATAAGTTCTCTAGGACATACATGTTTATCAAGAATGACGAGTTTGTGAATTAATAACAAGTTTTGAGGGCCACGGAGGGGCAGACATTAGCATTAGTTGTACAGAACAATTATTTTTCTGTTAGTTAATCACTCTGTTTCTAAGCTGTTAATAACCTTACAACCAATAGGGCAGCTTTGCTTTTTTTTTTTTTTTATCAGAAAAACCAAAACAAAATAAAACAGACTTATAGCACATGTGATACATGAAAAATTCTGGGGCAAGAAGAAGCCAGTTTAATTGCTTGTATAAACCAAGGCACATGGAAAATGAATGGGTGAGAGACATAATTCTAGACTTTTAGGGAGAAAATGAGTTCTTAAGAGATTGTATAATTTTATTACCTCATTAAATATCGGCAGAATGGGATACATTATTGGCATTTTCATTTTCTTATAGAGATAGCATTGTTTGTATAGTTTTACTTTGGTATGTGGGGGTAGGGATTAATCAAGAAGACTGACTAAGAAGAATGCTAATCCTTTCTAACTCTTCAAAGAATCAAAGTATTTTTTCTTCTGGATATGTATATATGTATACATATATATTTAGTAGTTTCACAGTTTTCTAAGGTGAAAGGGTTTTCCCCATTGCCATTCTCTTTGCTGATGATGACCAGAAAATAACTGAGAAAGAAAAATAAAAATTGGTAAGGATTTGCAAGGCCAGTGCTGTTTCCTTTCAGGACTGTTTCCCTGGGCTGCCGGTGCCTGTCAGTTCATAGCCCTGGCAGGAAGAGGTGGGTAGTTATATGGTAGAAGTTGGAGAGTACTAGGGGCTTCTGGGTTTTGATCCTAGAAGGGAAAAGCTTACCTTGTAGGCCACAGGTACCATATGAATTTCTTGTGACTACTGTAACAACTGGGCACAAATGGGATGGCTAACAAATATATATTTAATTTCTTAAAGTTCTGGAGGTCAGAAATCCAAAATCACTTTCACTGGGCTGAAATCAAGGTGTTGGCAGGACTGCCCACCCACGCAGCTCCGCTGCCCTGTCCCAGGCTCTGGGAGTCCGTTCCCCTGCCTTTCTTGGTTTTTAGAGCTGTGTTCCTCCTGTCCTTTGGCTCCTGGCCCCTTCCTCCCACTTCAGATCCCACAGTGTGCCTTGTGTGATAAAAATCTCCCTCTGCTTCCTGCTATTGGGACACTTGCGATTGCGTTTATGGCCCCTGGATAATCCCACCTCAGAATCCTGAATTTAATTGTGTCTTCAAAGACCCTTTTGCAGAACTGTATAACTGTGAAATTTAAGATTTGTGTAAGGAACTTCTTTTTGCTCATGTTTAAAAAGAAAATTGAGGTATTTTAGTGGTGGAGAAAATGTTAATTTGGTTCAGCCATGGCAATTCAGGGTCTGAAAATACCATAACAAGTTCAAAATATCAGAGCATCGTAAGATAGGTGTTAGAGAGGTGCTGTGAAGGTTGACCGCATTCTGTGAGATAGAAAGTCAAGGTCCTTAAGATGGAAAGGCAGGAGCAAGGCTTAAAGATGAGAAACCAGAGACTGCATTCAGGTTATAGCATAAAATGGGTTAGTTTAAATAAGAAATTAGGAGAGAGGAAGTGGGAATTTTAGGCTGGCCCTAGGTTTAGATGAAGGAATTTGAAATTCGTTTGTCACCCTGGCAGAGTGGCAGGAGAGGCATGTGGTGAGAAGACTACTATTGCAGAAATCAGAGAAAGGCCGGAACTGGGAGAATAGTAATGTGAATGGGAAGGAGGTTCCCCACACCACCTGTAGGCTCCATGATTTGTTAGAAGGACCTACAGGACTTAGCAAAACTGTTATACTCAGAGTTGCAGTCCACTACAACAAAAGGATACAGGCTAACTCAGCAAAGAGAAAAGGTGCATGGGCTGAAGTTCAGGAGAAACTAGGAGCAAGCTTCCAGGCATTTTCTTCCAGGGGAGTGTTGAATGGATGGAGATCTTTAAAAGCTATACCTCTTAGCTGGGCATGATAGCGCACACCTGAAATCCTAGTTCTTGGGAGGCTGACACAGAGGATCGCAGGTTCAAGACCAGCCTCAGCAACTTAGCTAGACTCTAGCAACCTAGTGAGACCCTGTTTCAAAATAAAAAATAAAAAAAAGGTCTGGGTGTGTAGCTCAGAGTTCAATCTCTAATACAACCTCTGCCACACACACACATAGATATACCCCCTACTTGAGAGAGAATATGGACACCCCAGATGATTACTGGAGTTTATTTATTCTAAGAGTCATATGTTTTGTGCAGGTCTATAATGCCCATTCCACATAGCAAAATGTATTATTCTGACTGATGTCTAAGCAGCCTATTTTAACAATAATATTTTTTGGAAGATAAGTAACTCAAAGAGTTTTGAGAAAAGTGATAGATTTGAGAGGAATGTACCCTGTTAGGTTTGGAAAATTTTCTTTATATAGTACACATTTTACTTATGTAACACAAATCTAAATTATGAATATGGTCTTTATAATGGTTACTGCTTGTGTTTCTGGGTGATGTCCTAAAATAGCCATTCCTTGCAGCTGGTACTGACGCCTATTAAAGAAAAACTGTGTAACAGATGTGCTTGGCTCTGTATGAATCAATGTCTATAACAACAGCTTTTATAGCCATGGAATCAGATGGCTAGAGCAATTTTAATGTTCTGTTAGGTTCTTTAAAATAGGGATACATTCAGGTTTCAGTCTTTGAGGCTGTTAAGCAGCAATCAAGGTATGAAAATGACAAAGAGTTGATTGCTTCCCTCACGAAGAAGAATAAAACAAAGGCATATGGAGAAAGAAGCAGCACAGAGGCAAGTTCCCTCGTAGAGATTCATTTGCACCCAGTTCTGTTCTGTTCTCTGCTCTCCTGATCTGTGTGCTTCTGCCCCCTGCAGAATGAATCAGCCTGACGTTTTATCAACTTTTTGAAAAGTGGGGTGAAGTGGTGTGGAACACATCAGAGAGGTGAAGCCGAGCAAATCTGAAAGAGAGCAGAATATTTCATCTCATATCCTGTGTGTCCTCCCCCCTTCCTCTGGAGCTAGAAGAGGCTGAATTGATGCCCACTCTGTTTCAGTTTGTCTTACTACCTTCATGTTACACAGATACTAACACGTTTGAAGTAAGGAAAGAGCAGGTTCAGGTAGCTATAGTGTCACACAGTCATTAGTTTCTCTGCAAACCCACAATCACTTGGGGGTCTCTGAAAAATGACCTTTAGCAGATTTCATATAGAACTTTGTAATTACTGATTCTACAGATACATGGTACTGTTTCCTTGAAAGTTCATAAGAGCTTATTAGCAATTTTCAGAATTATCAACGAAGTCTTGCTAGAAAAAAAGTTGTGTGATGAAAAACATTTTTGGTAACTTAAAGAAAATGGAGATAGCAAGTGCCAGGTAAGTCCAGGGTGCTATTTGCAAGAATATGTGAATATATGATTACAGAAATAATCCTTACATGATAGCTTCTTAATATTATGTCTCAATAAATTAGCTCAAGGATTTTCCTAAGAAAAATAAGTTGACATTGGAAACAAAACTTTTAGCTTGTTAGTATTTCATTGAAATTGAATTATGTATAGCTAATGCTTATCTTTGGATGTCTTCCAGAGACAGATGGGACTGTGTTCAGAATTCACACACAAGCTGAAGGACTTATGGATGTGGATGTACCCTTAGAGTTGGTGTTTCATTTACCGGTCAATTACCCTTCATGTCTACCTGGTATCTCGGTTAACTCTGAACATCTGACCAGAGCCCAGTGCATGACTGTGAAAGAGAGTTTACTTGAGCAAGCAGAGAACCTTTTGGCGGAACCGATGGTTCATGAGCTGGTTCTGTGGCTTCAGCAGAATCTCAGGCATATCCTCAAGCGCCCCGAAACTGGAAGCAGCAGTGCCAAGTGTGCTTCTTCAGAGAGCATGACTGTGGGTGATGGATTGTGGATAACTCTTTTGCATTTAGATCACATGAGAGCAAGGACTAAGTATGTCAGAACTGTGGAGAAGTGGGCTTCAGATTTAAGACTGACAGGAAGACTGATGTTCATGGGTAAAATAATACTGATTTTACTACAAGGAGACAGAAACAATATCAAGGTGCCAAAAAGTTAACTGTTGAATATGAATCTGGTTATTTTCTTCCCAGAATGGTGTGTCTTTAATAACAGTGGGGTAGATTAGTCATTAATATGCTTCTGCTTTCTTTGGTGCCATGTTAATGGATCTTCATTTTCTTTTTAAGAACATCTAACTCCTAATTACAACTACAAACTTGCAAAGCTTGAAGAATAAGCATAAAATTATATTTTAAAAAGCATGCCACTTAATGAAAGTGACAGTTTATAAAAAACAAAAAACCTTGCTGTGGCAATGTGTTTGCTTTTATAATTATTCAAACTTCAATTTCATAAATGTGCACTAAAAGTTTGTGGATATGAATATTTCTTCCCATAGTTATACACAGCAAAGTCTATATTTGTGGGTAGTCTGCAAACTTTGTAACTTTCTCGCAGTTAAAAATACATTCTGACACTTTAATTTCCTATCTAAAATGCCTGGAAAGAGAGGCTTGTCCCTTGTAACGGAGATTTAGTGTTAGAAGAAGTAGGATCATTAGGACTGTCAGCCTGTCACCTCCTACCTAACTTCTGCTTTCCACCTGACTTGTCTCAGCAGCTGCTTTCAAAACCATCATCTTCTTCAGAGTTTTCCAGTTCTTATTCTAAATTCCTCTAACCTGTTTTATGAGGGACCAGATAAGGAAAACCGCTTATTATATTTTAAATCTTAAAAGAGCTACAAATTACTTTAGAAGTTTTATGCTTTCAGGTAGGCTTGGTCAGGAGTAATTACAGTAGAATTTATTTAAAACAGATTTAGTGTGAACAGCCTATAATCTTAAAGATTTACAGAATAATGACCTAGGTTTTTTTTTTTTTTTTTTTTTTAACATGGGCACTAGCACAAAACTCTTTTTTGGTATTTGGTTAACCAAATTTTTGCTGGGTTATAGTGTATAGAAAAAAATAGTTTAAATTTAATATATATCCTGGACTGGGGCCTAAGTAACCACATATTTTAAGGCACTTATTTATTTTTATAAATTTTGATCCTTTTGGGTAAAATACAAGCTGACAAAAATGAAGACAAATTAATTTCTTTGCTCATGTTTACCCACAAGACTCAGATTTTTCTTTAAGCCAGCTCAACATATTAGGATAAATGCAGCTATTTTGCAGATGTTGTTATTCAAATTGAATCATCAATTAATTAACACTATTTAGTCATAAAAGTAGAACTCTGCTAATGTAGAGAAATGGTACTTTTCTAAGAGTTTATTTTGTAACGGTCTCTAAAAATGTCATTTTGTGAATTTCTCTGTTAAATTTTTGTAATATTGTTTACTAGGATTGAGAAAGTGCAGGTATGTTTATAGATGCTGCCAATTTGGAATGGTAAGTGCTATGTCCCTGACACTCCATTCAGTTGCCAGATTAGAATTAGCAATAATAACAGCAATAACTTGTACTATTTATTTATTTATTTATTTATTTATTTATTTATTTATTTATTTATTTACTTACAGTGGCACTGGGGATTGAATCCAGGGGTATTCTACTGCCAAGTTACATCCCCAGTGCTTTTTATTTTTTTGTTTTGAAACAGGGTCTTGCTAGGTTGCTAAGGCTGGCCTCGAGCCTGTGATGTCTCTGTCATTTAATTGTCACTGATTCTCCAGGAGGTAGATCCTGTTGTAAGTCCTATTTAATGGAGGAGTTTAACTGAGGCACAGAGGATTTAGATGAACAACCCAGAGTCAGAGCAGACAATCCAGTCCAAACTGAAACTTGAGTAGTTTGATTATATCACTCTTTACTCCTGCATTCACCAGGACATTATTCTTCCCCATAAGTAAAAACACCGTATAGTTTTCTTACTACTTGATTCAGAAAGAGAGTACTCTTTAAGCATGAAAATAAACTTGCAGGTTTATGGCTCCTTTAAGAGTAGAACTTTGAGAGTCAAAGTAAGATATGTATTTAATGTACTGATTTGTCATTTAGGAGTACCTGATTCTTCAGAAAACCTCCAAAGTAGATGTGGACTCAAGTGGAAAAAAATGCAAAGAGAAAATGATTAGTGTACTGTTTGAAACAAAAGTACAGACGGAACACAAAAGGTATAATTTAGTACTACTGCAGATGGAAAAGCAACTGAATCGATAATTATACTCTGACAAATCTAGGCATATTCATGAATTTCTCTTGTATAATGTAGGTTTCTGGCATTTGAAGTCAAAGAGTATTCAGCGTTGGATGAGTTACAAAAGGAATTTGAAACTGCAGGACTTAAGAAGATTTTCTCTGAATTTGTACTTGGCCTGGTAAAATGAAACGAGTGACACGAATCTTTTAGGAAAACCAGTGTTTTTGGTTGTTGTTTTTGCATTATATTTGGGGAAGGTCTAACGAATAACCATAAAGGAGCAATTTTAAAGTTTCTCTGCAGCAAAATAATTATAATTTCTGGAATAAAAGCCAGTTCTGTTTTATGGAATATTAAACATGAAAAGATCCCAAATATTCTAATCTTTGACAGGAAATGCTAGGTTCAATAGATGGAAGATTATTTGAAAGATAAATAGAAAAGATGGTAGGAAATGAGCCCCTTGTTTTTCTGTAGACGACAATTTGTTTAAGAACTATGCAATTTTCTTGTAATTAAATGATTAAAAAAAGATTTGTTTTCATGTTTACATTTTTAGTATTTAACCACATTTCCCCCCATCCTGTTTGTTATGTGTAATGCTCTAAGTTGAATGTTAAGAAAAATATAACACTGATTTCTTTGTGGAATTGCATAAATTATTGGTTTAAATATAAAACAAAGAAGTTCTGTGGAACCTGACTTACAATTGCTTTCTTTTGGATTTCCAGAATAGCATGGTATTTGCTAGCTATAAGACTAGAGAACCAATTTATATTAAAATTCTTATTTGAAAAATGTAAATTGTAATATATTATTACACAGAGAGAAATGTTCAAAAAAATGAACTTGGCTTGATGGGAAAAGGAAATTATATAGATACTGGTTTTTGTTATCAATCTTTCAAATCATGATGAAATATTATGGCCTAAGAGATAAATTCACAAAATAAAAGCTTGATTAAAATCTATAAGAAAAAGGAAAGGGGGCATTTGTGTCTGAGAGGATATTTGTGTGCATGAGGCCACCTGGGTTTCTAAAATAAGAAGCTGAGTCATGGAAGAAAGGTCAGGCAAATCACTCTCACTGCAACCTACAAGTACAGTGATGTTATTCACACAGTACTGGTGGGGAGAGAAGTAAGGAAAACATCATGGCATGCTGAGTGATATTTCTTGACAGTCCTGCTCTGTGACCATGATGGTTCAATCTGATTGTCTTTTCCAGGCACCCTTGTTTAATTATGTCTACCTGTTGGTCATTTTATGGAGTTCTGTTAATTAGAGGGGATTTTCAGTTTATTTTATTTTATCCCAGGATATTTATGATTTTTTTTTCTGGAGAACTGGCAAATGTAGATTCTTCTATGGGAAGAGCATATATGGCAAGGTAAAGCAATCTCACTTGTATGCCAGAATGAGAAAATAGGCTTAAAAATTTGGGGCTGATAATTTTTACTCCTTTATTTGATTTACTGTAATTACAGTGAAAATTAAATAGGGAAAAAGGATAGCATTGAGAATATTAGCCATATGGTTGATATGAATTGAGGTGGATCATAATATAATAACATTAAAGGTTAGCACCAGGAAGGCTATCACAGGAGCAAAATCTGATGCTCTATTTCACCTTGACTCTTCTCTGCTAAAGTGTCTTCTGGCACCATGCTTTATGGTATCTTTTCAAACTTTAATCTTCAAATTTGACTCTTTACTTCTGAAAAAAAGTTTGGATAAGGTTAAATTGAATGTTAACCATGATGTTCTTCAACCTAATTATATTTATATCTGCAAAAGTTATGTAAGAAATATTGGTTATTATTACTATCTTGGATGTTTATATCTAAGTCTTAAATACGTATCAGAAAAGAAAACTAAACAGTGTTTTAGACAATTTAGTTTTTGACAGTGTTTGCAATTTATATAAATTTAAATTGACCTTTGCATAGAAGAAAACTTAAAATTATATACCAAAAAGCTGCAAGAGTCTCTTTGGTATTTCTTAAATGTTTGTATTAGAGGAGAAGAACTTAATTGTTTCCATTTATATTTTTGCCTCAAACACTACTGTCATCCTTTCAGATTACAGTATTTGTGAAAAGATAATTAGAAAACCAACTTCTCACTCAAGAAAACTGAAAACAAAATATTAAACAATTTTTTTGTTGTCGTCGTTGTTTTACTGGGGATTGAACCTAGGGGCATCTGCCTCTGAGCTACATTCCAAGCCCTATTTTATTTTTTAGGTTCTGAACCATGGTCTTACCTAAGTTACTGAGGGCTTTACTAAATTTCTGAGACTGGCCTGGAACCTGTGATCCTACTTTGTCAGCCTCCCAAGTACTGGGATTACAGGTGTACACCACCTCGCCTGGCTAAACACAACCTCTTAACAGTATCAAAGTCAAGAAGATACTGAGAATTGCTGGGCTAAACTTGGGAATGAGAGGAATTCTCAGAGAAATAAACCCAACCCCAGCACTTAGGGATATTTTCCTCTAGGATGCATTTGCCAGTCTGAAAGAGTTAGCTGATGGGCTGAATTAATTTTTGTCAGCTTGAAGATCTAGGGAACAAAATTTTAGGAAAGAGGAGGTGGGGTACCAAGAGCTTTGACCCCAGAGTGACTACATTGTAGGAATAAGGATGAACTGTAAACAAACCAGTTGTTCTAGATTGTAGCTGAGCTTTGAGGAGTCTGTTCTGGTTAGGTCCAGCATTTATTTATTTATTTATTTCTGGGGATATAGCCTAGAGGCATTCTACCTTCAAGATACATACCCAGTCCTTTTTATTTTGAAACAGGGTGTTGTTAAGTTGGTGAGTGCCTTGCTAAACTGCTGAGGCTGGCTTAAACCTTTAATCCTCCTGCCTCAACCTCCCAAGTACTTGGATTACAGGCATGAGTCTCCATGCCTGTAATTTACCAGTAGACCTATTGTGCAACTAGAAAACCTGTGCTTTAAAGTGCTAGTGATTTGCCAACATTCCATGTGTACATTTTTCACTTCCTTATATTTTAAGAATTTCATTTATGTCCACAGCTTTCATTAGTCCATCTATGTTGTCAAGTCCCAAATTTACCCCTGAGGTCCTGATCGTTCTCCCGAACTCTAAACACTGATTTTTAACTCTCTGCCAGATAAAACAGCTTCTTGTCCTGCAAATACCTTAAATCCAACAAAATTAAAGTGAATTCATTAATGACCTCATTTATCTTGTTGATACTGTTGTTGAAAATACTGCTAGTAGCTTCAGGAGTGAACTTTGGATGTACCTTTGACTTATTACTGCATTTGGTTAGCACCAAGTCTTGCTCCCAGTGAGTCTTTATTCACCCAACTTTTCCATTCTCTGGGCCACCACTGTATATCAGGTTCTTTTGCTTTCCTTGCCAGGACTATTGGACATCTCCAAGTCAGTCACCTTGCCTCTGTTCTCCTATCCCATCCTATACATTACTACAGTTGAAAATCCCTCTACAAAAACTTTTGGAGTTGGGTGTATTTTAGAATGCAAATTTTGATTTTTAATTTTTTTGGAAAGGTAAGTGGGTGAAAATATCATATAATTATAAAATCCTCCTAATGGGTACTGATACAATATCTTGAAATCCAACACTGTTATTTCTGCAATGAAACATGAATACTTACTCTAAGTAGGATAAATAAAGAGTATAAATGGTCTCACATTGGTTCAGATTGAACTTTGATGCCAAAAGAATTCAGATCAGATTGGCCCTTGCTTTCAAGAAAGTGATAAAACCCCCATATGTTTGGTTTTTAGAACTTTTTGAATTGTGGATAAGAGATGGTAGAATTGTACTTCTCAAAGAACTCAAGTAATCATATAACTTTTATCTCCATTAGTTGTTAATTCTTCATTCTAGAATTTTCAAGTACCTTCTTAATTTGATCCCCAAACATTTTCTGGTTTTACCTCCTTACCCTCCGCAAATCCTTTTTGGCTCAGCTGAAGTGGTCAAATATCCTCCCCGCCCATTTCTGCATATACTCAGATTTGTCTTTCTTCCTGAAATGTCCTTTCCTCTAGCCATTCTTCTGATAATTGTCTGTTGACATTTTTCTTATATTTCCAGGCCCTTTTTCTTTATAAACTACTTAATCTCCTTTCTAGGAGTGACAATTATCCTCTGGTCTGACTTCTTGTAGGAAGCTTCAGTTTTGCCATATGTCCAATTAGAATACTACTACTTTCTTACCTCTTTGACTTATCATTAGATTAAATAAAATGCAAGTTACCTAACATAGTGTTTGACACATAGTTGGAACTCAACTGACTTTAGTTCTTCCCCTTTCCCATTCTCCTTCTCTTTACTTAGTATATACTATATTTTATTATTACTATTATTATCATTATTATTTGTGGTGTTGGGAACCTAATCCAGGGCTCTGTGCATGTTAAGCCATGTGCCCTACCACTGACCTAAACCCCCAGTCCTGTAGTTTTAAATGTATTTTGTTCTCTCATTACTAGATTGGAAATTTTTCAAGGGTGGAGTTTTGCTTATTGGAAACTCAAAAAATAAGGAGTTATGTGAAGTGAATACAAATGGCATTACTAGAGAAACTATGCATTCTCTTCTGGATTCCATAAAGACATTGGCTTGTGTACATATGCACATATTTCAAAAAACTCAAACAAAACCAAGCCTGTGATCACAAATACAAGTTTTCAATAGTTCTGTCAGTAACATTCTAACTGCCAAAGATTACCCAATATTTCTAGTTCAAATATTCTCTGACTTCTCTCCTTTCCTTATCTGGAAGAATAGTTGTCTTTTTCTTTCTTTTTTTTAATTTTATTTTCTTTTTATTTTTTTTATTAGTGCATTGTAATCATACATCTTTGTTAGTTGGAACTCAACTGACTTTAGTTCCTCCCCTTTCCCATTCTCCTTCCTTTTCTTTACTTAGTATATACTATAGTTTATATTTTACTATTATTATTATTATTATTATTATTATTATTATTATTATTATTATTATTTGTGGTGTTGGGAACTAGGTACAAGCTGGTAAAGGCATACATGCACACATCTCTCATTTAACCCTTCCCCAATTCCCGCCCCATTCCCTCCCCGCTCCCTCCTTCTCATGTTTAGTTTAGTGATTGACTTTGACATATTTGTGAAAGTACATCATGTGCATTAGGGTGTTCCCCTCCCATCACCTTCAGTTAAGTCACCTTTTTTGCTCATCTAAGGTTTCTCCTTCGTCTAGAGTCCCTCTTGTGACCTACTTTCTCCCTAGTTTCTGCATATTAGGGAGAGCATTCAATTTTTTACTTTTTGTGACTGATTAATCTTACTTAACAGTGTCCATCCATTTCCCTGCAAATGACATTTTGCTCTTTATGGCTGAGTGAAATTCCATTGTGTACATATCCCATTGTAATCCATTCATCTGTTGATGGACCTCTTGGCTGGTTTCACGGTTTGGCAATTGTGAATTGTGTAGCTATAAACATAGATACATATGCATTGGTCTGATAGTTTGGTTTCCATTCTTTTGGGTAGATACCCAGAAGTGGTATTGCTGGATCATATGGTAGGTTCATTCCCATTCATCAGAGAATCCTCCATACTGTTTTCCAAAGGGGTTGTACTAATCTGCAGTCCCACTAACAAGGTATTAGGGTTCCCATTTCCCCACAGCCACCCTTGCCAGCATTTGTTGTTGTTGTTTGTATTTTTGATGATTGCCATTCTAATTGGAGTTAGGTGAAATCTCAGGGTAGTTTTGATTTGCATTTCTCTGATTGCTAATGATATTGAATATTTCCTCGTACATTTATTGGCCATTTGTATTTCTTCTTTTGTGAAGTGTCTATTTAGATCCTTTTCCCATTTTTTGATTGGGTTATTTGTTTTCTTAGCTATGAGTTTCTTGAGTTCTCTGTATATTCTAGATATTAGTCCTCTATCAGAGGAGCAGCTGGCAAAATTTTTCTCTCATTCTGTGGGCCCTCTGTTGATGTTCTTGATAGTTTCCTTTGCTGCACAGAAGCTCTTCAGTTTAACACAATCTCATGTATTGATCTTCCTTTGAATTGCTTGTGCCTTTGGGGTCTTGTTGAGAAAATTTTTACCTATGCCTATGTGTTGAAGTGTTGGAACTATGCCTGTGGGGAAAGATTCCCAGAGAGAAGGCGGTAGCCCCACCCGACGGAAAGGGAAAAAAAGGCATCAAAGATGGCGCAGAGGGGAAGCGGCAAGGGTGTAGGCCTAAGAGTGTTTACCAGAAACCAGGATTGGACGAGGGATGTCTCCTCAGCATGATCAAGACATTGATAGGTCCCTGGTAGTGTGATCAGTGTGTAATCAGCTTTTGGACTGGGCCAAAGAGGCATGACCAAGATCACATTTACCCTCATTGGCCCCGCAAGGAGACACTCCTCTCGCTCTGCTCTATATAACTCTTTGCCCTTCCTGTAATAAATGGATGAGTCCTCTGATGCTCAGTCCCTGCTGTGTGTTCATTGCGGCGCGACCTTCCTTTTCCCCAGGGAACCTCCTTTTTGGGATAGACGCTCCAGGGAGATCGGGGTAGGGGCCCCCTTCATCAGGAGGACCCCACACTATGCCCTATTCAAGTAATTGTAAGGTGTCTGGACTGACTTCCAGGTCTTTGATCCATCCTGAATTGACTCTTGTGCAGGATGAGAAAGTGGGGTTTATTTCCATTTTTCTGCATATGGTTAACCAGTTTTGCCAACACCATTTGTTGAAGAGGCTATTTTTTTTTCCAGTGTATGTTTTTGGCTCCTTTGTCAAAAGTCAATTGACTTTAAGTGTGTGGGTTTGTTTCTGAGTCTTCTAATCTGCTCTATTGGTTTATGTGTCTGTTTTTGTGCCAATACCATGCTGTTTTTATTACTGTGACTTTGTAGTATAGTTTGAAGTCAGGTATTGTGATGCCTCCTGCATGGTTCTTGTTGCTAAGAACTTTGGCTATTCTGTGTTTTTGTTGTTTCAAATGAATTTAAGGACTGATTTTTCTATGTCTGTGGAGAGTGACCTTGGTAATTTAATGGGTATTGCATTGAATAGTTGTCTTTTTCAAGGTTAAAATTTCTGATTTCTTGATTCCATCCTGTCATCTATGGAATTTTGAATAAAACAATGAGCAGTTTATTAGACAGCCAAGTATAACCATATATATATACCTTATTGGAAAGGACATATAGCAATATTCCTGTTAATAACTTACAGTCTCTCACACTAGGGAAATTGTGGCTCTGTCTCTCCTGGTCCTATTCAGATTTTTTTTAAGTTTTTTTAAGTTGACACATTGCAGTTGTACATGATAGTGAGATTCATAGTGATACATTCATACATGCACATAACATTATTTGGTCTGTTTTCCTCCACATTTCTTCTTTTCTCTTCCCTCCTTCCTCTCCCAATTTCCTTTGACTACTCTTCTTGCCTCATTCACAAATTTTCATGAGATCTCTTTTCTTTCGTTCTTTTTTTTCTCTCCAGCTTCCACATATGAGAAAAAACATGCAGTCTTGATTTTCTGAGACTGACCAATCTTACTTAACAGCATGTTCTCCAGTTCTATCCATTTTCTTGCAAATGACTTAATTTGCTATTCTTTATGGCTGAGTAAAACTTCATTGTGTGTATATACCACATTTTCTTTATCCATTCATCTGTTGATGAACACTGATGTTGTTTTTATAACTTGGCTGTTGTAAATTGTGCTGCTATAAAATGGGTGTGCATATATCACTATTGTATTCTTACTTGAATTCTTCTGGAATGATACAATAGCTGGGAGTTGTACAATAGCTGGATCATACGGTTGTTCCATTCCTAGTCATTTGAGGAACCTCTATACTGATCTCCATAGTGGTTGTACTAATTTACAATCCAACCAACAGTGTATAAGTGTTCCTTTTCCCCCACATCCTTGACAGGATTTTTTATTATTTGTATTGTTGATTATTGTAACTGGGGTGAGTTGAAATCTCAGTGTAGTTTTGATTTGCATTTCCCTCATTGCTAAAGACATTGAATTTTTTTTCATATATTTATTGTGTCTTTGTATTTCTTCTTTTGAGAAGTGTCTATTTATTGATTGGGTTGTTTATTATTTGGTTTTGAGTTCTTTATTCTGGATGTTAGTCCTCTGTCAGAGGAGTAGCTGGATGGCAAAGATTTCTCTCTAATTCTGTGGGCTTGCTCTTGCTCTTGATTGTTTCCTTTACTGTGTAGAAGTTTTGTTTTTTTTTTTAATTTTTGACTTGATGTCATCTCATTTATTGGTTCTTGATTTTATTTCCTGAGTTTTAGGGGTCTTTTTGAGGAAGTCTTTGCCTGTGCCTGTATGTTGGAGAGTTAGTCCAATGTTTTATTCTAGAAATTATAAAGTTTCTGATCTTATTTTTAGATCTTTGACCTATTTTGAGTTTACTTTTATGCAGAGTTCTGGGAAGTAGGGGTCTAATTTCATACATCTGCATATGGATATTCAATTTCCAAGTACCATTTATTTTTTGGAATCTTTGTCAAGGATTGGCTACCTCTGTGTGGATTTGTCTGTGTGTCTTGTATTCCATTGGTCTATGTGTCTGCGTTTATGTCAATACCATGCTGTTTTTTTTTTTACTATACCTCTGTAGTACAATTTGAAATCAAGTATTGTGATGCCTCTAGCATTGATCTCATTGGTCAGGATTGCTTCGGACATTCTGGGTCTTTTGTTCGTCCATGTGAATTTAAGGACTAGAAGAATGTCTTTGGTATTTTAATAGAGATTGCATTAAATCTGTAGATCGTTTTTGGTAATATGGTCATTTTGACAATATTTGTTTTTCCTACTCAAGAACATGGAAGTTCTTACCTTCTTTTTTTTTTTTTTTTTGCGGTACTGGGGATTGAACTCAGGGGCATTCTACCTCCGAGCTACCCCTCAGCCCTATTTTTTATTCTTTATTTTTGAAACCGAGTCTCACTAAGTTGCGGAGTGCCTCACTAGGTAGCTGAGGCTGGCCACGAACCCGGATCCTCTGGTCTCAGCCTCCCAAATGCTGAGATTACAAGCGTGCGCCACAACGCCTGGCTCTTACCTTCTTCTAATTTCTTTCTTTAGCTAGAGTTCTATAATTTTCCTTGTAGAGATCTCACTGTCAGTCTTTTTTTAAAAAATTTTTTATTGTAGTAATTCGTGCAATATAGCATACATCTTTGTTAAGTACAAGTTGTTAACAACATATTTGCACACAATTCTCATTTGACCCCTTCCCCAATTCCCACCCCATTCCCTCTCCCTCTCTCCCCCTCAGGTTCACTTCAGTGAGTGACTTTGATATGATTGTGTAAGTACATCATGTGCCTTAGGGTGTCCCTCAGCCCCATGCATCCACTACAATTAAATCAACTTCTTTGCTTATCGAGGATCTCTCCTTTTCATCTGGAGACCCTCCTATGCCCCATCTTCTCCCTAGCATCCATATATTAGGGAGAACATATGCTTCTTAACTCTTTGTGACTGACTAATCTCACTTAACATAATGTTTTCCAGTTGCATCCATTTCCCTGCAAAGAACATGATTTTGT